>JANHGO010002423.1:0-30079 GCA_024606505.1 Aquila spilogaster
CTCCCCCTGGCCTCAGGCAGCAGATGTAACCCGTGCCTGCCTGCGCAGGCAAGAGCTTCCTCCCTTCCCTCTCCCACTGCCAGCTCTCCAGATGCGAGCACCCTTCTTTGGTGTGGGACCGGCCGGCGCGCGCGCCCCGCAGCGGGCTGAGGCGAGCAGGGCGCTCAGTAGCGGGAGGGGGTGCGGGCGGCTGCCGGCGGCGGGAGCGGGGGCGCCGGTGCAGTGCGCAGCCGGGCTGGGGGCTCGGCAGCGGCGGAGAGGCGCGGCGTGTGAAGGCCCGCTGCCCCTCGCCGCGCCGCAGCGGGCGGCTCTGCCTTTGTGCTCCCTCCGCACCTGAGCGCCGGGCTGGGAGGGACGGCGCAGGTGGGGGCGGGCGCGGTAGGCAGCGACGGCGGATCCCCGGAGCCAGGGAGGGGAGGTAAGGCTATGCCGTGCTGCGGCGGCCGCTCCCGGGGCTGCGGGTGGCGGCTGCACGCCGGGGGCTGCGCCTTCGGCCGGCGGCGGGGGCGGCGGGCAGGGCAGGTCCTTTGCTTGGCTTTTTCTGCAGGCGCTTCCTATCTCGTCCTGCTGCACAGAGATGCAGCAGCCCGGTGCCCCGGGGAAGGACGGTGCTCCGAGGTGGGCAAGACGCGTCATCCCGGCCGATGCGCGTAGGGCCTGCCGGGCGAGGGGCTGGGGAGGCGGGTGGGGGAGCAGCCGGCGGTGCGTGCCCGCTCCCACCGTCTCTACGCAGCCGCCCGTGAAGCAGCGAGGAGCGCTGAGGGCGGCCGGCAGCCCGTCTGCTCCGGCGCCGCTGGCACCCCCCAGGTGCCCGCTCCCCCCGCTGCCTACCGCCAGCCGGTCGCAGGGCCCGGGGCGTGGTGGCGGCGTGCAGAAGGTTAGGTCCTCGCAAAACGAATTTTCCCTGTTTTCCCCAGCCGAAGAACACGCCAAGATAGGCGAAGCAGACGCTGGTGGATGCGCTTAGCGGATCTCGGTTGGGAAGGATGTGGGGGAAGCTGCTTTCAAACTGGTGGTCGGTAGTTAACTACTGGCCGCAGTTAAAATTTTAGCAGCAGCAACAGCTTTGCGATGCTTTCCGGGAATACTGCTGCTTTTGAGCTGATGTGACAGGCAGCCCGTGGTGCGCTGCCACTTTCTACTAGATGGCAGTGCTGAGAGCAGGATAGTTGGCGTTGTAGGTAATAAAGTGTTAGGAAGCTGGAGACTTATGTGCAGCTGGATTTTGGTGGAGTTACGGGTCGAACAGAAGAGGCTTCACATGTGCCCTGTGAGCTTCTTTGCAATTCAGAGAATTTTTTCAAACTCTGCATATGGTTATCTTGTTATGTAATTGCGTTTCACTGAGACTGTGATTCTTACGTTATATTTGGAAAGGAAAAACAAATTTAGTAGGTTAAGCCTTGGTATTGCAGTGTTATTTACAAAGTTTCTGAGGTTTGGATCCAGCTCCACTGGCTGCCACCTGATTGGCAAAGATTTACAGCTGAGCATCAGATTCTGTGCTTGTGTTATAGCAATAAATTACTTATTCAAAAGAAATGTGGCTGCTTTACCCTCTTTATTTCATGAGTGTTGTATGTGGTGAGGAAGCAATTTTTTGGTTTGATCACAGTGTTTTGTTAGGCAGTTTGAGATAGCTCTTTTGTTGTACAAATTACAGTTATCGGATCGAGTTCAAATCTTGGATAGACCCAGAGCTCACATTGATTTCAGCAGAAGTTGTGTGGTGCGTGACAGAATTTTACTGTGTGGAATATCTGAAGTAAAAATTTACTCTCTGCTTGCCCTACGCTTGTTTTCCAATTTGTTCCTTCGGAGTAGCAGAATGTAGTGCTTTTGCCAATGTTTTCATTGATATATTTGAATTAGCATTGTGTATCTGAAGCCAAGGATTCTTCAGGGGCTGAATATGTGCCCATTGAGAGAGAGAAAATTTAGCCTGTTGACTTGAATGTGAATAAAATGGACACCATAACTCTTATTTGACATTTGCATAAAATGAGTCCCAGTGTTTTCAGTAGGTATGTGCAGGAAGGTAAGCACATCATGTTCACTTGTTTAATTCATTTTGTTATAATTGAATAGGCATTATTCTTTGTAGTATTCTGTTGTTGGTTTTGGAGGTGGGTTTACTTCTCATTTAGCGTTATCATTGTGGTTTAAGGGCTAAGCTTTAAAATGTTTGTCGCTCCACTGCAGAGAGAGTTGCCAACTGGATGTCATGCATGTAAAACTAGAACAAGAGCCTTTAAATAGCAAGACAATCAATTTAGTAACAATTTAGTGTGATAAACGGTAGAATACACAACAAGAATGCAAACCTGAATGATTATAGCATGCATCTTTTGGTATTAATATTGATAAAGTACAAAGCAGAAAAGCAAATAAACATATTCAGCTTTTAAGTACTTAAACTGGTTTGAAATGGAAGTGCTGTTTTCTGTTACGCAGTTTATGTCTTAAAAAGGGGGGGTAGAAAAGTTATTTATGAGCATTTATTTTGTTTTCTGGATCTCAAAATTCCATTATGTAGCAGGATGCTTTCCAGTATCTGCTTTCTCAGTATCTGGAAAAGCGGATGTTGCTGCAGCAGGAGGAATTACACTGATTTGCAGCATAGGAGGGGAAAAAAAAAAACAAACCAACTCTGTTCTGACTTTCTGCCTCAAACGATCAGCCATTTAGCTCTGGTTTGGGCTTGTCAACGGAAGAGATGAGATAGGGAAGTTAAGTTTGTTCAACAAAGGGAGTGAAATTAATGTACAAATTAGGAAACTTCTGTTTCTAGAATAAAATGAGTATATTTGCCTAATGGACTACGTTAGAGAATTCCACTTGCTTGGCTTTACCTCACAATTGTCCACAAACAAACCCTCTCCAAAAGTCAGGGAGTTTTCCTAGGTTTTGTTGGTTGTTAGTTGCTTAACTAGATCACTCTGTCCTGTGGGATGTTGAGTCAAAAGGCAGAAGAGTTGGTGGAGACTAGAGCCCTGTAGGCTTTTGTAGAAGAGGCTTTCTGAATTGTAGCTTTTTAAAAGGTGCATGACAGAATCCCGTGTTTATTAAAATCACTGAGAATTTTGCTATCACAGTTCTCTTTCAGTTCGCTTCATATGCTATGTAAACCACGGCAAAGTGTGACTGATGGGACCCAAGATTCAACCTATGCTAGGGCATGGGTTCTTGGTTTAAGCTGATGCTTTAAAGAGTTTATTTTTAGTTTTCAGATATAAAGTGTTTCTACTTTAGAGGATATTTGAGACTCCCTACAAACAAAACATGCAAGTGAAAGTTAAGAACTGAAGAGCTGATCTGTACTAAAACATCTTTAGCAGAATAAGGCCAGAAGAGATGCAGAGTATGTGTATGCTATATGTATGTGTGCTACCGCAGAGTGAGCGAGCCATGATATTCAAGAAAGGCAAGGGTTTTGAATTTCTCTGGAAGGTGACAGGATTTTTTTGTCTCACTATGGAGCTCAGGCACAGTAATTCTTTATTGGCTCTTTTCAGACTCCTCCCTTAACGGTACAGAACCAACTTGACCTGTGATTTTGAGCAACATTTTAAAGAGCTAGTATGGTTATAATTTGCATGTTAGAAGTCAGATTCAAGCTCCTGCGTTGTAAGACTCCAGATTTGTGACCAGCTAGAATTACAGTAAGTGGTTCTCTATGTTCTTGGTTTGTGTCTTTTTTTCCTCTTAGTCCTTCCTTGCTTGGTGATCTGCTTGCTGCATGTAACTTGACTGCTAACCTGTTTGGGGCAGGAGCAGCCTTTCATAACTTGTTTCAATGGTGCTCAAATCCTGTTCACAGCTCTAAGAGACTGGTGTAGTAGAAAGTAACAGTCTGACCCTGGTTTAACGTCAAGGGTAGCTGCCCAAAATATTTAGTGTTTTTAGGAGGTGGACCTCTAGCACAACCCCCCCTCCCCGTTTCTTGTTTTCTTTGTGATTCCGTATCATAACTAGTTTCATTCTGTGTTTTACTACTGTGCTTATGGGTATAGCAGCTAGCTAGTGCAACCTTCTGCATTTTTATAGCAATGCTGATCTGCAGACACAACTGCATGTGTTATCGGGAACTCTTGGTTTTGACACAAACTCACCCTTCAGGTGTAAACAACTCACTTAAGTTACAGGTAGATTCTGATCTCCCTCATCTATCATCAGATAAACACCTTCAGACTAGCCTTGTCAATCACTGCAGTATAATAAAGTCATTTAGACCATCTTTTCTGAAAGAATTGAATATATGATGCTGGCTTCAAGTAGCAATGTGTGCTATAGAGAGTGACAACTGCATGTAATATCTTATATGTGCATGAATTTGTTTAGGATGATACCTACCTATCTTCATAAACCTGTGTGTGCAAGCTTAGTACTTCTGATGTGCCAGAGGTTCAGACAGGTTTTGAAAGCTTAAATGAAAAGTTACTTATAGCTGAAGTGTGCAGAGCCTACTCGCTAGTTTTGCCCGCTGTCACGCACACAGCTAACCTGTCACTATCCAAACTGATCTCTGTGTGCGTACACCACTTCATCAAACTGCATTATCTACGACACAGCAAGTCTTAATTGCACTGCTTTTTTAAATCATTCAAATGTTGTAATTCATATATCACTAGAATTGTTCTACTGCTCGTTTGTCCACAGATCGTGTTTCATTAAAAGTGCTGATGAGCACCCAGGACTCTGAAGACAGCAGTTTTGTGCAAGATAAGAATGTTCCTTAAAGAAGCTGATGGAGGATAGAGCTCCAGAGTTCCTGGCAGACACTGACAGCATAAGATGGCACCGTAGTCTAGTCTGAAATTGTAAGTCTTAAGGAGGACTGAATGTCCTTGACTTTACAAGAAGTTATTGCACTGAAGAAACTTAATAGTGGCCTAGAGTCTGCTTTCAGGACCTGTGTAGATGTGTTTGTTTCTGTTCAGTTACACTAATATGGCTATGGAGCAACTAGGTTTTCTCTACATGTGAGTGTGAATTGAATCCTTCTACTTCAGGAATTTTATTTACCCTGGTGAACCTGAGATGTGCACCCATCATTTCTGAACTACTTTGTTTCTAGAACTGCTAGGAAATACAGGAAATGGATGGCGTAAGCTTTCTAGCATGACTGAAACTACTTGTTCCAAAGGACTCTCCATTTTAAAAGCTGTGTGTTCCAAAGATGTTAGTTCATTTGCAGAATGCTGTTTGAAACCTGCAGTTGACAAGAGTCATGAAATCATTGATGTCATGAAATATGCAAAATATTTCATATGAATGATGTCCATAGCCTTGCAAAGTCTTTTTTTATCACTGAGGCTTTTTGCAGTATAGAGCCCTGTCAGTAGGGAACAGGTTACAAGTCTGTAAAAAGGGCTCTGCAGGGGGCTAGGACACTAACACTGTGTATTATGCCTTGAAATATCTTACACAATTGTAACTCCAATATTAAATACAAAAATAACACTATACTTGGCAGATACAAGATTGATAACTGCTCCAATATTAGTGGATATTTTAGTGGACAAATCCAGTGGACTTAGATTTTGCCATTTCAAAAAGTTGAAGAATCTTATCTCCAGCTTCCATTTCCTTTCGCGTTTATTACACAGTTCTTGTAAGAAACACTAAATGCAGAAAGCAATCTTTCAAAGTATCTTTCTGTTTGTAAGTAGGCAGTGATCAAATCCTGTCTTTCATTCCTATGTGACCCTGAGAGATGCCGGAGATGGATGTATTTCATTGGGAAATGGAGCGCTAATTTACACATGGAAATTTGCTAACATTAGTGTACCAAGCTTATTTTCCCCATGTGCACACCTCTTACAGAATTAGACTGTGAACATGGGAATGTGTATACCTAAATATTCAGGATGGCTATTCTAGTAGGTAGCCATGTGTAGACAGACTCTTAGATGTAAATTACTATTGCAGAAGTTGGTGAAATCACATCTAAACCTGAAAGAGAATAAAGCAACAAAAGGAGCCCAATAACAATGCAAGTTGAAGTGTAACAAAAGCACAAAGATCTTCAAAGTATGCGTGCTTTGGTAAAGATAAGTATTTTCATCTGTAAACCCAATATGAGAAGTAAAGGTTAAATGTCCTCTTAGATATCCACTCCTTTGTTCTGTATCTGTATAGTGAACATAATACTTTCTGTTTAGAAGAATACTTTCTGTTTAGAGTTGTAGCTGTTTATTCAGGTAATGATGGCTCTTGTATTACTAGCACAGCAGAGAAGTGACTCTGCTTCTTGAAATGCATGTTTACTGAAATCACAGTTATACCTAGAAATCACAGTCTCCCTAGATCCTGTGAGTTCTGTGTGTCTGGAGATGTATACCCTTTACTCAAATGCAAGGGGTACAGGTAAAGATAACTTGCATTATGTGTCATTAAGAATTAGATGTTGAAAAGTGGTGTAAGAATACCACTAGTCTGTAAACTTAAGTCAGTAAAGTATAAAATTGTTTGAAATAAGTGGCAAAGGAGCAGGCATGGGACAGTGAGGGCTGTTGATGCATGCAAAGCAGCAAACACTATGCTTGAAGGAAATTATCCTTTCAGAAAAAAAGTTGTAAATTAATTGAAGGAATTTTGCTAAAAATCAGTAAGTATTTTAGATTTTCTTTGTAATACATGAGTTGTAAGTTACGTTTTTCATGTCAAGCTCCTAAGTATTTTACAGTGGAGTATTTGCACTGTGGGACCATATCAGCCTATGAAATCATTGCAAATGAGAGTCAAAAGAAGTATTCCAACAAATTCAGTGTTGACCTGTGAGTTAAAACATACTCTAAAATTGTGATTGAAGTTGAATTTAAATTGAAAATCTTTTAGAAAAGAATATTTTTATTGAGGAGATATAATTTGGAATGTTGTGATTACCTTCAGTCATGTCATCTATACTTCCTTCTGGGTCTCTCTCTCTCTTTTTTTTTTTTTTTTGAAACCTGCCTATATTGTTTCTGACATTCTTAGAAGCAGAAACTTGAAACTTTCACATCCTTAAAGATTCAATCAAAGCTTACAGGACCATTTGTATTTACTAATAATAACTTTGTGCATACCTTCTTTTATTATCGAAACTACAACATACTACTTATGTTACTGTTTAATGTATAGTTTAATTCTCTGCTAATTTCACCTTTTAGCAGAGGCAGCTTAGATGAATTTAGATGATGAATTTGTTTGGATGAACGCATACCTCACTTCCAAAATGAAGTTGTATCTCATTTTTTCCCCTAATTCCACACCCCAGAAAGTAGCAATCCTTGTGGTTTCTACCCTGAGAGACAAACATTTCCTTTTTCCCTGCGGATGGTTGCTACTCCCCTTCAGTGGGAGAGTATACTCTGGAACACCAGCGGTATCATAAGCCCCTAATGGTATCTTAGAGTTTGTTAGGGAATACAAATGCTGGCATTTTGTAAAGACACAGAGAGCTTTTTCAGATATCATTGAATAACCAAAACTATTGAAAAAAGCTCAGAATTTTGCATGGTGAGGGCATTTGTTCTGAACTGTGTCTCTCAGGTGCTATAAATAATAACTATTTTCATAATAGATGACTTGCAGTCTGTAAAAGCAGGTCATTCCAATTACTACCTTCTTTCTCTTCCTGCTGCTTCAATGGCAGGAGATTTTTAGCAACTAACAGCATTGCAGACTTTTTTTAGGTGGAGGTGAATACTTTATGAATGTGAGGTAAGGGGAAGGTTCCATTGGACTATAACAAGCTTTGGATCCTTTTGGAAGGCATGAATAAAAAAGCTGTGGTGGGCTAAAACAACATTAATGAGCTTTTTTTTTTTTTTTTTTTTTTTTTTTTGTTGGCAGACAGATACTTACCTCATTTCAGTCTTAAAGAAGGGTTGTTTTTTGTGGCCCCATTCCTGCCTCCCACGAGCTTGGCAGGACCGCAGCTTTACTTCACGTGTGTAGAATGACAGTTGTAAGTGAATGGCAAGGAGATGGGGAGAGGAGGAGTTGAGAAAAGCATGGGGGAGCAGAACAATCTTTTGAACCTGCTCACTGATCCCAGCTGGTCTTTGAAAATTGGGTTGTCACAAGCAGTCTGTGGGTTGTAGGTTTACAGTTGTCATGTGCAGCTGTGGTGACAGCACACAAACACCAGAAGCTTTTTCACACAGCCACTCTGGAGACCTATTCTTACAATTCTGCTATTGAGTAGCTACATACTCAAAAGGCAGGCAGCTGGATCTCCCTGGATGCATTCCATGTGTTTCTCAATCACTAATGAAATTTTGCAACTCCTAGTGGTGCCTTGGATTTGACCAAAATTTGGGCTATTTAAAATACAGGCATATACTCCCATAAAATAATAAGGCAGGCAGACTATTGCAGGCCTGGTAATGGCAGTGAGAATCCTTATGGGCTTGAGGTTTCATTTTTCTCCACTCTTGCAAGATTTAGGTCATACTGTTTAGGTCAGGACACTTAGAAGCAAGCTAGGCATCTCGATTTAGCTTCTGTAAGAGAGTACTTGTTTTGCCAGAGATGATGTTTGAAGCATTCCCTTGGATATATGATACCGCTTTTGAATTTACTGTCAGTTGACTGAATTACTCTTGCCTCTTGGTTTTGGGGGTTTTGTTTGTTTGTTTTTAATACAGGTAAATAAAATATGCTTAATATTTTTTCCTAGCATCATCCAGAGATTCTGGGAGAGGGAATCCATTTTATTCATCACACCATACTTCTTTCTGATGGCTCTGCAGAGCTGTTTTTACTTTTAGGAACAGAGACTTGCTGCTTCCTTCTTGTATCTTGACTTGTTGAGTATGGCTAAATTTGTTTATTTTCTTTTCCATAACATCTTCCATTTGGTACTCCAACAGCATCTGTTCCCTCATTTTCAGTCTCTCTGTGTATTACCAGCCTGGGGCTTGGCTGTAGCTGTCTCCTTTAGGAGCAGAGCCTCCCTTGCCAGTACAGATCATTGCCACCATTCCATTACAGTGACCAAAGCCTTTGCTCCTTAAGTTTGAGAATAGTAAGCCAGAGAGGTGGAATAATTTAAGTAGTTAGCTTGTTTTGGTCCTCTTCTAAACATGGAAATCGGAGCCTGCAAACATTCGTAAGATGAAACATTGGCACAGGCATGATCATTTTTGTGAAACTGCAGATGTGACTACTTTGTTATGAAACTGCTGGGAGCTTCGTGAATTATTGTAACAAATCCTGTGACTAAAAAGCATGTAATGGCTATTTTATTCTGCTGGTAATTGCTTCTGCACTTCAGAGCCCGTTTAGAACGGCCACGTAATTAAAATAGTGAACATTGTTTTTTAAATTAGAGGGGGACTTCTCACATACTTACATGATGCCTGACTTGCACTGGCATACAGAAGGAGTTGAGAGCGCAAATGCTGTGTGTGTTTTAGCCCATTATTTATTGTCTTAATCCATGTTTTCAGACCCTTACGTGTTCTGTTCTTTGTGGTAAATTACTGCAAGCATGTATAACATTCTCCATGCTATGTATGTTTTATAACATCTCTAGTTTCTTAATTATGTATTTTTTGCCTGAAGTAGACACTGCCATTTGTTCTTAACTTTTATCCATTTTGAACTTTAAGCATCACGTACAACAGTGTATCTTCTGAATTTTTTAGGAAAAAACATTGTCCTTTTGAATTACCTATGCGCTCTCTGGCATTGTAAGCCCTCAAACTCCTGATTGGAAACACTGTACATCTTGCTACTGAATATGGTTTTGGCCATTTGCTGCAGTTCTGTGTGTTGCCAGTGGGCAGCAGATCACAAATGGACATTCTGTGCTCTAAAGTTCTGTAGTGATGCTAGATAATGAGAGAACCAGCAATTAAGCAACAGTATGTTTTATCTGCAGTGTATTCTGTGCAGCTCAGAACATCAGTTTTCAGTCTGTTAGCCCTGAGTGGATTAGATTACGCTATATTAGCTTGCATTAGATTAAATTGAGAACTGTTGCTTTGTGTTAGTCCTGGGCATGACTTCAATGTTACGTAAAAATTTTTTTAACCCAAAAAATTGTGCCAGTGGTAAGATACTCATTCAGGCATGGTGCTGGTTCCCGTGTTTGGACAGAGGAGACCATTACCTGTGTACCCAGGATTTAGAAAAATATTATCTTATGCTTGGCAAGCTTGCTTAAAAGTCAGGTCCTGCTAACACTGTCTGTGGCTTTACTGGGTTCTGTCACAGTCTGCTGGCATTTATCTCGTGGCCTGGGATTTGAAAAGCTGTGCCTGTGAGATTGCTGATTACATGGGGAAGAGAAGGCAGTCCAAAGCTAGCTGGAATAGTGTCTGCTGTCATTTGGGAATTTGCTTTATAAAAGCATCCCACTTACTCCCTTAGTTATTGATGGTGAACGGGAGTAGAAGTTGAGAGCATATCTCTAAGCTGATTTACTGTCCTTGAAACCGGATGTTTATTCCAGTTTGGAATACAGGGTTTCCTATTTGTATCTAAAAGCTTTTCTTCCTTCCTTTTTTCAGCCCATACCAACCTCTGCTGCTCTGTGCATGGCTCTCATCCTTTCCATCTGTGTCTGTCACCTCTCCAGCCCAAGTGTCATCTCCTCTAGCTATGTATTTCTCTCTCTCGCTAAGAGCTGAGTAACCACCTGCCACAAAGGCTCCAAACCAAGGAAGTGCAAACTGCCCTCTTTGTCCACTACATCCTCTCAGATTAGCAGCTTCTGTTTGATGTTGTCCAAGTATGAAAGAAGCAGCTTTTCCCCAGAAGCTGTAGAGTCCCTTGTTTCTAAGGGACTTTATCATGGATTGAAATGAGCTGATGGCCACTACTACAGGATACGTAAAGGAATCATTTGCTTCTGGGTTTTGTTCCTCTTTTGCAACTGACATTTTGCTATGGACATCATGCTCTCTGATTCTGAGAACACAGCAGGTATTTGGAAATATCATCTTGAAACCAGTATTGGTCCTGGAAAATGCCACATTAATCCATCTAGCCATTTCTAGGCCATTTCCTGAAATACTGAACTTAAGCACTGCATCTACCTGCTTGTGACCGCCAACTTTCATCTTCAGTTGCTGCATGATTTTAGGAGCTGATGCTTCATAAGTTACCAGAGGTAGAGATGAGCAGAAATCTGAGATCCTGCTAACATGTCAGGCTAGATAAAGCTTCACTTGCTAGTTACTGTGATTTACACGATAGTGGTCCTTTGTCCTAGAGAAGCATTTTTTTTTCCTGTTGTTCAATAACTGGTCTCAGACCTTAGATCAGTGTAAATTTTAAAGCTCCTCTACTGTGCTAATCTCTTATTAGATCATTTTGGAGCTGTTAATTGATGATAATTCTGAATACTTAACTCATTTTGTTTGAGGATTTCTAAACCTTTTTCTGGCAGGCTCTTTCTCAGTGACACTGATGTGAGGAGTGTTTTGGGGGAAGCAAAGGGATTGAAACACAAAAGAAGCTGTTTCTCTTCTGTGTCTTTTGTGTGCAGTGATGTAATGAAAAGCAAAGTCTGGAAAGGGTGAGAGTGTGATGGTTCCTATCCTCCTCTGCACCCGCCAGGCATTCACATTTGAAGAATATGATGCAGAAGCAGAGTCCCATCTGCTGATGTTTCCCTTTGCGTGAGATAATCCCTTAAAGAAGGGGCCTTACATAAATGACTTTGCTGACCTGTGTTTCTGTGTATATGCCATATCATATCTGTGGGTGTGTTGTTAACTGCTGCACAGAAAAGGAAAAGCGAGAAATCAAGTCAGCACTAGAGCTGGAGAAACCAAGCACCCCCTTTAGCTGTATGCAGATCATTATTTCTAAGCAAGGTTTAACATCTTCACAAAACTTGGACCAAAATAACTTCAGAAGTTACCCCAAAATGAAGCTTAATTTCTCTTCATGTTGAACTTGATGGCAGAAATCCCCCAGATGGTGGAGGGAACAAGATCAGACTACATGGTGATGGCTTGCAGGTTGTGAAATTTCAAGGCCTGTCCACACAAGCATAGGTATTTTTTCTGTCTGAAAGTATCCTGATACTCTTCTGGGGGGCAGAAGCTACTATTCTGTTTTGACTTGAAGTGGTGTCTAGGGAGAGGAAAACGGTATTGGCAGCAGCTTCTTTTGCTTTGAGCATTATGTCTGTATACTCCCTAGAGAACTCATTAATTTTTAAGGCTGTGGCAGCAATAGGCTAAATGGATACAGTATGATACACTGATGGTTTGAGGTGCTGCATTCATCCTTTTGGGATAACCAGGTCTGGTCCCTTCAGTGATGTGTGGCACCCCAAGATCAATGGGGCAATTTAACCTGAGAAGGCAGCTGTTTAGCATACAGGAAGATGCCATTTGGTACAATGGTGGAAACAAGAAAACTGTTCTCTTTCTAGAGCATTGTCTGCTTTCTGATCAGATCCTTGTTAAGATCGACTTACAATGCTAATAAACTCAGCCTGTTTGTAGAAAGGGATGAATTACGCAAGAAGGTCAGGCTTGCCATGGTTTATGCTGGGGAGACAGCAATGTGTGAAAGGCAAGGTTCTGAGTTACAGTATGATTTCTAATTGGTAATTGCTAGTCAGGATGAGTGTCTCGATTGTTGTCTTACAGGGTCTTAATGTTGTAAATGGATAAGCTTTTCAAACCTCGGTACGTTAAGTGTGGTCATATTTCATGTGCATGTATATATGACCCTCTTGTAAATTGTAGTGTCCAAATACTTAATGCAATTAAGTAAATTTAAGGCAATACTGCCTTAATGTGGGAAGTCTTATATCAGACAGGATAGGGAGCTCCTGAGTCCTGACCTAGGACCTGAGTTGTTATACCCAGCTTCCTCTCTAAGAAAAGTCATAGCAGTCTACCACTGCCTTTTAAGCTACAGCCCTGGACTCTAGAAGAAACATACTGGTTTCTCCATGGGTAGGTGCTCCAAAGGGGTAGTAATCAATGCTGAGCTGGCAAAGCCCAAGCAGGGGAGGCTGTGGTATGGCCCTGGGGCCCTGATATCATTTTGCTGTCACCTGAACACACAGCCACAATGCATGGGGCAGGATAAAAGGAGGATCCTCCCATGACCCACTGCCAGTTGGCTGGGGTTCACAAGTGGGACAGACCCAGCTGCAGCCAAGGCCTGAGGCACTCTGAAGGCTGTTCTTGGGCACATGTGCACCTCTGAAGGTAACAGAAATATTGAAGGATACAGAGTGGGGTATCCCAGAGCATTTAGATGCGCTGGTGCCTGGACCTCAGGACAGCAAAGGATGGAAGTGCTCAGCAGATGGGCCTCCATTTAGTACTGAAACCACTTACTGGCTTTACTTTGACCTTACCATCCTTACTTTAACATTACTCGCCTTACTTTAGTACTGAGACCACTTAGTGCAGACTTGGATGGTCATGAAGTGCCTCTGTCTGCTCCATCCACTTCCTTAACACTGTCCAATGCTGCTTCCCTTCCCCACTACTGCAATCCATTCCCAAGAATTAGAAGTCAGAGGCATGCACTCTGCTCCAGCTGATGGGTTGGAAGCTGTAGGAGCTCCAGATTTGATATTATATATTTTCTAATTAAAGAAACAGTGCCAAGATACTGTGAAATACGCCACATATAAACATCAAGGGGAGAGTAATGCTCCATCTAAAGCAAAGTATACTCTGTGCATAAAGCTCTTGTATATGCACTGTATATTTCATCATGTTTGGAAGTTTACAGTGCTTATCTTCCTGACCCTGGACTGTAGACATCATCAGCCCTGTGATGGAAGCGGGATCGAGCTCTCTAAACCAAGAATAATAGAGCAAGTACAGATGGACTGTGATGCAGACCCCAGAAACAGCTACGTGCTTTAATGCCCATTGATAAAAATGAGTACTTGGACACTGGTAATCCCTTGTTCTTTGGGGGGGATGCTAACCACCCATATGTCCCACTGAGATTAGAGTCAAGGGCATTTACCACCTCCAGGATTTGGCCTTAAATGCCTACCAAAACGTTCTCTGCTTTTGGAACTTGAAATGGTTCCAAGCTTTTTTTTTTTCTTTTTTTCCCCTTTTTTTTTTCCTTTGTATTTCCAAATTAAAACATGAAATCCAATCTACCCTGATACTAAGACTTTCTGCCCACCTCCCTCCCAGAGTCTGTCTTCCTGGACTGGAACCCTGTATATCATGTTTCAGTAAGTTTCAGGATTGCTTTGCTAACATATAATTAGGGATTTATAATGTAAATGCTGACACAACCTTAACTAGCCTATTGCAAATGTGACACTATTCATTAAGGACTCTCTAGGGTGCAGTATGCTCCTTGGTGGATTAGCTTCCTGGAAATCAAATGGCAATTTGCAAATTGGCATCCAATTTTGTTTTTAGTCTATCTCTTGCTACTATACAAAGCAATTTTGATTCTGATAATGTGAGAGATTCTGTTTTACTTTGTTTTACTTTCATGCTGTACTTTAGGCAAGGGGATGAGTCAGCTGGGGAGATCCCAGAGAAACGGTACAAAGACAGATTGCTTTGTGTCCAGTTAGTCTTCTAGAAATTAAGCAGGATATTCATGCCCAGCCCTCAGTAACCAGTTGAATTCCTGTCTCACCTGTTGGTGAAGCGCAGTTAAGTTCAGAAAGACACCTGAGATTTGTGGGTAATTCTAACTTTATTTCTGCCCAGTAATTTTATGGAGGTTGAGATAAGCATTATAGGGTGCTGTGGGATTTACTTGGTACATCTGGAGGCTAGATTATTTTTGCTTCATCTCAGACAGAAAAATGTTGAATTGTTTTTATTTGTGGGATGCTACAATATTCTGTACTACTTACAGGTTATCCATATAACGTCACTGTGCAGTAACTTCAATAACTTTCTAAACAACTTCATGTACAGACATACTCATTCTGGAACAGCTATTCTTAAAATACTCATGCTACTATACTGTGACATAACTTGTATCTGTAGACAAGTTCATAAAAGTTTTAATAGTTTTGGGGAGGTCTAATTATAAGAATGAAACTGGCCTATGGAGAAGAAATTCTTTTGTGTAGAATTGCTTAGCTAAAATGTCATCTTTATAAAAGATAAGCATTTATTTAGCTGTTATATACTACCTTTCAAAGTGTGCCACCCTAAAAATTACTAGTTTGTTTTCAAGTTGTTCGTTGCCAAATACTTTCTGGCCACTTCATTTAAATAGTTAAGTGAGAACTAATCTTTCTTGTAAAAACCTGGCTGTTTATCTTTTTTTTTTTTTTTTTTTTTTAAGTAAGTAAATGAATTACTGGGTCCTTTAAAATGCTTCACTCTAAAATGACTGTCCCTTTTCAAGCAATTTTATAGATTAAAAATATGCACCCCCCCAGTCTAGCATTAACCATGAAAATAGCTTAATTTTTTGAAATTTTAGAATACTACCTAAGACAAAAGCTTATTTAGTGATGACTCTTCCATGTATTCTGCTGTGGGTTGACTGACTTGTGGATATACTTGACTTACGCTGTTTGAACTCTACAAATGCTGGGAACCATGAAAATTTTGGCTACCTTTACTCATGCCATATGCTTTGCTAGTATGATGCTTGCTCATAAGCTGATCAGGCTGTTTTGATGGAGTCTCAGTGCTGAGAGATCATGAATCCACACTAGTATTTAATGGCAAAACAGTCTTCAGAGTGATATTGTACATGAGAGCAGAAAAAAAAATTCCAAAATGAAGTGCAGCTCTGAAACATCCTTATGAATGCATGAAGACTGTGCTCTGAGCTTGCTGGATCATTTTGAGTAACACTATCAACCCCACTTACTGCAGGAAACAAAGGAATAGCAAGCAGATTCTGGGTTCCTTCAGACAGCCAGTTCCTGCAAAGGACAAAACCAGGTGAGACAGGATCTGCAGTGCGAACATAATTGTCAGTGGAATGGGGGTAGGAATGTGTCCAATTCTTTCAAAGTTAGGCTGGTATGGGGAGATTTATAGTTTGCTTAAAAAGTCCCCACATGAATGAGTTTGATGCAAGTTCTTAAGGTGAACTTAAACCATCTAGCAAAAGTGGCTCTAAGTATTTCTCCATAATGTTTCCACAAACCATTTGACAAGCTCTCTGGACATACGCTGAATTCAGAATTACAGCACTTGTATTTGTATGTTGCCTGTGATCTGTTTCTGCTCTTTGTTACTTATGACCTGTACTCTGGCTCACCCAGAAGAATACAAACATTTTCTTACCTGAATCAAGTTAGAATTTCATAAGCAGTGCTGCACTACTTGGATTGAGATTCATGTGGGTGGGAAGGGGCATTATATCATTTTAATCCAGTGGTTAGCTTAAAGGGGTAAAGGAAGGGAGAAGTTATGGCTGTGCAAAAATGGGGATGCAGAGCTGAGTAGAGTTGGTAGAAGGGCCAAGGGCTGTGTGGCAGGACAATAACTCCTTTTTCATAACAGATTTCTTGGACGCAGCTGCAGTGTATATCACATGGGGCAGTGCTAATGGCCAGAAGGTGTTTACCCCCTCTTTACCCTCTTAGAAAGATGACCTTGAAAGACTCTATGTGGATTTTGGTAGGGCTGTGAGACTGGACTCAAAACTGTACTCTCTGTGGATCTGATATTCTTAATACGCGTAAGAGTCCTAGGCAGAAGAATGTAGTAATTTTGATGCTTGCTGTTGTGCTTCATGAAATCAAGGGAGAGGGAATTATCCTTACTGCCTGAAGACTGAGAGCTGAGGAGGATATTGTGACCACTTGTAGTGGCTGGCTCTGTAGCAGGGTTTTTGTCTGTTATGTGGGAGGCTTAGGTTTCATCAGAGCGGAGAATTTAATTTCCCCATTTCACTGAGGTTGGATTTTTACAGAAATGTAACTCTGTGTACCTTGTGGAATCTGCAGGAGAGCAGAGCTGATTTGTGTTGAGACAGATCTCCCACACGGCTGTGAAAACAAGTGCACAAATTCAGAGTTGCTGGGTGTAAATCTGAAGTAACTGTCATAGAGATTGATGTTCTCTCTAGGAGTTAATCTAGATTTACATCAGGGTAACTGTGACCAGAATCTCTCAGGATTCATCTTTGCTAGACTTCAGTAGCTCACTAAATTAATTGCTAATTAACTTGAGATGGTTGATTATTGTGGATGCTTCCCACATATTTCTTCTGTCTTGACATCATAGAATTTAAAGACAGAGCTCCACTAGATCAGACCAGATCTTACCAATTCTGAACTCCTGCTTGTCAAAAGCTGTTCCCTTCAAATACTAACACACTGAGTGCAGTCAGCAGACTTTACACCAAAGCACTGCAGCCCTCAGGAATCTAAACTTGTGCGCATCTGGGGCAAAAACAGCAGAGATGTAGCAGCCCATATTGCCGAAGGCACTTAAAATATGGAAGAGGTCCTACAAGGCAGTCGCAGGCTGCCCTTGAAGGCTGGCCTTGCCAGTTTCCATAGTGGAGTGGGGCAGCATGAGACTTCCCCTTGACATAAATACAGTAGTCAGCGTTAAGTGGGTTCACCACTGAGATATCTAAGAAACAGGATGAGCTACTTCCCCTCAAAGCACTTCTTCCTTTGTGTGTCAGAAAGCAACTGAATTGGTGCTTTGTTAATTCTATACAAAGCAGGTTGTATCATGAAGTATCTCATGGTAAAATACTAATTTGCAGCATCCAGGGCCATTGGGAGGGGAAATGGCCAGAGTCACTCCTTCAAGGTCTGACAACATTGAGGCACCTGAAAATTCTGCCTCCCTCCCTTCCTCTTCGGATTTCATCGTCAACAGTGCACTAAAAAAGCACACCTTTCTTGTATGTGTTTTGTATAGTTTAAATGAAACTGGGATGCCAGAAGGATGCGATCTGTGTGATCCTGCTGTAGTCTGGGCAAGGAGGTCTTATGACAGCCTTACTTGAACACTAAATTCAGGTTCTGCTCCAGTTTCCTCCAGAATGAAGGCAGAGAAGGACAGTTAAAGCAAGCCAGCTGAGAACCTCTAGTGCCCTTGAAGATAGTAAAAGGATCTGTGTTGGGGTTGAAAACAAAACTAAATTAGGCTTCTATTCAACAAGAAGTCCTTATTCTTAAAATAAACATTTTGTTAGGTCCCACCAAAAAAACATCTCTAAGCAGCATGAATCTAAAAGTCGCCCTTGTCTTTACAGACGTGCTTAACAACCTTCCAGTGCTTGGGCTTCACTTTGAACTGGTCTGTCTCCTAACAGCTTGTAGTTTGAATTGGGAAGGCCTGGTCATACTGACTGATGAATATGCAATGAAGATGTAAGAATACAATAAACCAGTGATCATCTTTCTTGCCTGCATAAGAAAGTAGAGGCATTGTGCCAAGCAAATATGCGCATTAGATGACTAACAGAGCTCCCACACTGCCAGTGTAGGCAGGGAATATGCAATGTAGCCACATATGCGTCTCAGAACCATACTGAGTGCTTTTTATTCTTAATGTTTGGTTTTGTTTTTAAATAGGAGTTCAGATCCTTGGGCAGGATGTTTATCTCTATGCACAGAAAACAATATTGGTCATAGTTTTTAATATACGATCAAGTTTTTAAAACTACCAGCTGATATATCTATTGCGAGTGACATCAGAATTTCAAGTAATTGCTATAAATGTTCACTAGGATAGCTGTGCATATTGTATGTAATGATCTGAGTTCACCTTTTTTTTTAATGGCTGGAAAAACCCTTTTGTTTTTTCCAGTGGGAATGTTGATGGAAGGTTTTGTATTTAACTGCCCCGATTGAGGTTTGATCTCTCTTTCTTTGATAAAATTGGTGTGAGGTTTTTCCAAAATTAGCATGCTGTAACAAAGGAGTTGCATTCCATTTGATAGTTGCTTAGCCTTAGTTTTAAAATATACATGCAAATACTACTAAGCTGAGCACCCAGGGAAGTTCTGTAAATCCCTGTAAGCAAAGCGCAGTTCAAATTTGTATTTAATCTAGCAGTGAGCTTCCACTGAAGATGGTCCCCTTTTCACTCCTCCAATGATGACTAATCCACCCCCCAAATTAATGAGTTTTCCATCAGTTCTGCAACCTGAAGCAGCAGCCTTGTTGCTGCATAGATAGATAAGGTAGATGGATGTGATGCAATAGAGGAGAGTGAACAGGATGAAACAAACCCCTGTCTTTCTGCAGCAGTGTAAGGTTAGATCATCTTAAATGCAACATGAAGCTAACCTTAAATGTTGGTTGTTTGGATGGTAGTCTCATATAAATTCCCCAAGAAATACTAAGGACCCACTGAGCTAAGAACTCTGCAAACACAGAATGGCAGATGGTCTCTTGAGCTGAATCTTAAAAAATGGAGACACTGGAAACCAAAGACAGAATCCCAAACCGCTGAGTTACAGATCTGTGGCCTGACAACCAGATGATCAAGTATTCAATGAACAGACCTCAGTTGTTCCCACAGCTAAAATTTTTCCAAGTTTATCATGCTTTTCACTGGCTTCTCTCATAAGCATACAGCAGTTCAGAAAGCAGGCTTCCAGAGTACAGGTAGAGAAAGGCAGAAGTCTTTAGACTCTTTCCAGGACTCTCTCATTGACAGTGGCAGAATCTGTCAGTATCCTTTTAGCACTGAATAACTTTCTCTCTGAGGACAAACTATTTTCTAGGAGTTCAAGAAGCAATGAAGCTGTATTTCCCTTACAGAACTATTTAGTAGCCTGCGTAATATGAATTGGTCTCTATTTTAAACACCTGTTTCTTCTTTCTTGATCTCTGTGAAAGTTGGCATCTAGATCCCTCATCCCGGTTACTTTTTTTTTTTACCAGCAAAAAATGCTATTATGGGGAGTAGCAGTTACAAGGGGTTGTGTGGAATGACGGGGGTGAGAGTTCACAGATAGTCTGCATTATATAAACTGTGCTTTCCACTCAGCTGGTTAATTAAACTTGCTTTTCAGATCCCAAGACAGAAATCACTTATGTGCGCACTTTATTTTAATAACATGTTTCTTTTCCTCTGCCCCAGGAGATTTGGCCCTGTCTTCAGGTTTGTTTGTTCTTAAGATGCAGAAAAGGGATATGAGGACAAAAGGAGAGTGTGTGGCTCTGTGTAGTCCCTTTTCGGGCAAATACTCTTGTCCGATCTGGGGTTGTAGGTGGAGTGAGGGAACATCTTACAACACAGCATCGCAATAGATTGCCTGAATGATGTGTTCTTTGGAATAGATTCTACGTCCTTCCCAGAACAGGGGAAAAGTGAACAGCAGCAATAAACCATTTTATTGTTTTGTGTTCCACCCTCTGGATTTGTGTTACTGTTCTGTGGTGATGCTCTTGCACATTAACCTGCTTTGCTGCTCTGTCAATGCCAGGGTATATATCCAGATAATTGTGTGCACAATTTTTGCTTGTGTCTGGGCAGACTATGCCAGTGTTTTCAGCAAAAATTAACCTGGTAGCTTAAAAACATGGGGTTTTGCTCATACAGAGCACAAGATAAAGTCACTCTTGCTTCTATGAAGCAGTCTGAATGTGCTGCTGAGTACTTGCTACCAGAAGTTTTGCAATTGCTTATCAGTCCTCTGTGACACATCCTCTAGAGGTTTCACACGGAGCAAAATGAAGTGCTGAAATCTTCTCTTAAGTTGGAGCCCGATCTTGCTGGCACTTATGCACATGAGTAAGTGCTCTGGTGACTAGTTTTAGCTGCTCATGTCAGTATAACAAAGGACACACAAGAATTATAAAAGCAAGGTCATGCAGTTGTTTTGCCTTTATTGTTTAAGGTTACTGGCTTTCTGTAAAACCACTCTGCCATCAAGGTTTTCCTTACAGTCACGGGCACATGGCAGCGTATTTCATCTACATCATTGTAAAGTAGGTGTAAAATGCTACCAAATCTGAATATTGTTTTCACGTCAGTTTTGCACTGATAATAACAGCAAGATGTAAGGTAATTGAAAATAAGGCTGTATGCATTTTTCAGAGGCAGGAGTGATTCCTAACTGTCCTTGCTTTAGTGGTGTTTTCTTCTGATCATTCACATATTGTTGGAGAGACAGGAAGATGGGTCATGTTAGGCAATAAATGGGCTTATTTCCTTCAACAGTTTAAAACTACGCCTGTCCCCCTAAGTTACATGGTAGGGGAAAGAGGAAGCAGAGGAGGAATGCTTGAATTTAGAGGCAGTGTAGGGAAAGGGATTAAGTGTAGAGTCTGGCAAGGCACCTCTACTGAAGGCAGACTACAACAGTTGCATAAAGCTTAAGAAGAGGTAACTCTTTCTTTGTAGAAGCTAGGAGGACCTAGAAAGACAAGCCTTGTGCCTACAGCTTCAGCATTAATTCTTATTCGTTTGGCCTCTCTGGAAATGTCATGATACCAAGTTCCTTGCACAGCAGTGTGTGTAAAGACAACACTTTTATACCAACATTTGAATATTATGGTGGACTGCAGGCACTAAGGAATATTGAAGAACAGCTTTTGGGGCTACTGTCATTGCAAACAGCTCTGTGTTAAAAACTAAGATATGTGATCAAGTTACCTTGTATCAGGTGAACCACAGTAACTATGTATACATATTCTTAGTCTGCTTTTGTAAAAGCACTAGGCACTTCTGGCTTGAATTTTGGCAATCTTGTCTTCTGTTTGCATTGGACTGAGAGCATACAGAGTCAGTTACACTTCCACTTAACAGAAGTATTAACTTTATATACTGGGACAACCTGTTCAGGTACTGGAGCCCTTCGTGTCAAGACAAGGTAGCATAAGGCGAGCTGTATAGAAAGGCATAGCATCTTTTGTTAGACCACTCGATGTAGTTTGGGGATATAATTTGGCCTTCAGTAGTGAGTCAAGAGGCACCAATTCCTTTTTTCCATTGGCAATCACTTATAAAATCCAGTTACTTCTTGGTTCTGCCCCTTATGGACATGGTGCTGGAGTGGAATGAGTGCATTGCAAAGCCTGTTTCTCAGGAGCTGTTGCACGGAGCTGGTGATTATGTCATCAGCAGAAGTTTCAGGGGAGCAGTGAGGACGCTGATGGTGGACTCAGAACTATCCACACCGTCTCTTACGGTGCTTGTTGGTTGTTTTGAATGGCACCTGCTCTGTAAAAGAAGTTGACTCCCCTTGGGACTTGCCTGCTAGACATCTTTTCTGTGTTTGAGCTTTGACTTAAGACACATCAGAAAACAAACTTAATAAAAACATCTAGCTGAAAATAATTAGTTGTCATCTTTTCCTGCAAGGGAGGGAGAGGTGTTTTTA
This sequence comes from Aquila spilogaster, assembly GCA_024606505.1. NCBI lineage: Eukaryota > Metazoa > Chordata > Aves > Accipitriformes > Accipitridae > Aquila > Aquila spilogaster. The sequence goes on from JANHGO010002423.1 coordinate 22,228, forward strand.
AGTGGCTGTAAAAGTATAAATACCATCTGTATGCTTTATGCCTGATTTTTCTGGTTTTAAGAATAACTTTTGGATTATGCTTTGACACACACTGTGTACACAGACAGTGCTTCTTATTCTTGGACCTATATAGTTCCTCCATGCTATGTTTGTATTACAAGTGAAAGACAGCGTGTATCCAGACCTTTACAGGAAGTTTCTTCCCTTGACTTAGTAGTCCCTTGTCCTAGGTAGCAGAGGATTGCTTAATACAAAGATGTGCTATATCGGTTGAGGTGATATTTTGAGGAGTACCTCACACATGACTCTGCTGACTTGCTTTTACCTGGATGCAGTCTTGTTCTATCCTGGTGTCTTCTAAGACTGTGATTTGCTTTTAAATATGTTTTTCTTTAATGTGCAGATGTGCTTATCTATATGCAGTGGTCGCCTCATGTCCCAGAGGTGACATCTGGATATCTAGGTAGTCTTTGATTTACTAGCCTGTTCAAAATTGGAAGGATCAGTTTCTAATGAAATGAATTCTCTGTGATTTCAACAGTACCTCTGTAGGAGAGGGCACTTTCAGGATTTAGCCCTTTATACTCTTGTTCTTAAGGAGACTTCTTGATTGGGTTTGTAATGCAGAGTGTGTTGGCATCAACAGAAAGAGTTGTATTTGTTTCTGTGGGCTTTGGATGAGACTGTGAATGAACTGGCCTGATGTTCACAGTGCGAGGTGCTTTAGAAGTAGATGACAAATCATACAAGCCTTGGAGGCAGAACACTTTATAATCTGGACAAAAAATACAGCTCTGGCCCCTCCCTTAGCAGAATTTGGAAAGAATGAAAAAGTCCTTGCAGTTTCTTAGAGGTGAATTTCTTTCTACATGCCTGCATAACCCTCTTTGCCCATGTTTTTGCTATGCTTCAAGTGACATGCTGGCCACAGTCTCTGAGGCTATGATGGACTGTCTGTTTCCAGATTATGTATTCGGTTAGCCCCACTGTGTGGTAGGTATGACACATTCAACAGTCCTATACAAATAAGTAGTAAGGATTTCTGTCTTGTACTCACAGACCTTTAAGCAGTTGCTGAAATTTTAATGAAATTGGCCATTATGATTTCAGCTGAAGGCTTTTTCCATATGGAGCAGATGGGTCCTAAGGGAGCTTAACTTATGGATCACCCCCTTTTCCTTAAATACTAAAAGACTTTATGGCACATAACCCTTTGGATACCTGGAAGGCTTCAGGAACATCCCAATTCCTGTATGAAGGCAATAAGCAAAAGCAAGTCGATCAATAACAACACAGGAATATACTTCATCTTCTTTCCATGCTTCACTCCACAGATCAGTGGCTTGATACTTCCTTTATGGATGAACATCACGTCATGGTCTTTTAGAATTTCTTTTCAAGAAAAATTATGTGTAAAAGCCCTGAATGATTCTTGGACATCTGATAGTGTTAAAGGTTAGATTTTTCACTTATTTTTTAGGATTCTAGTGCATAAAGGACATAAATTATAATCCCAGGGGACCATCTGTCCTGGAGCAGACATTGGAACTGAGATACTATGTGACTGAAAGGACTTGAGTGCATGTCAGATGGTAAGTAAGACAAGGAAGATCAGATATATCATACTGTCACTTCAGTACAGATGAAAAATACAGTCATAACCCTCTTTTAGAACTTGTCCTAATCTTCGTGGAGAATGAAAGGAACAAGGAACAAAAGAAAAAAAAAAAAAAAAAAAACCAGAAAGGAAAATTCATTGCAGGTTGTAAATGTTTTGTAAAGCCTAGTTAGCATGGAAGGTACTTTTTGCTAGATCTTTTTGTAGTGCAGTGTATCTTTTAATCTAGCTGTGGTTCTCACATTTTACCTCCATTACCTACTTGATGTCTATGAAGTTTAACTAGGATTTCTAAGGAAGCCTAAAGGATTGAGACTTTGTTCCTAAAAGCTCCTTAGAAAGTCCTTTTAAATCCAGTCCATAGCTGTCTCAAACATGTTTTTTATTTAATTATGGTAAGCGGTAAGTAAATTAGCTCTGTTTAATCATCAAGGCAGTGGGTGTTTTCAAGTCATTCTGCACATGGTTCTAAGCATATTCTGTCTCTTACCAGAAAATGTTTCCTATCTGCCCAGTGAGGGCTCTTGGAGCTACTGGACTTTGGACTTTTAATCATGCACCTGGTGTAGATAAATCTTTTTTTCTTTTTATTGGTTAGGTGATCTATTTACCTTCTGGTTACAGCCTAAATATGCCTTAATGCTGCACTGGACCAGCCTTTCATACCATCTTGCAGGTATAGATATCTTGCAGACTATTGCAGTCTGTGGTTGTTTTCACACCAGAAGTAAAAAAGTACAGAAGCCAGTTCAGCTGATGTGGGTGTGCCTTTGGAATCAACTCCAGACTGTGAAGGAGGCCCAGCTCATGGAAAGAAAATGCTGAAAGCCTTTATTAGGGAGTGTTTGGAAGGCAAAAACATGTTCTGTATGCGAACTAGCTCTAAGGTGAATGGGTTCATCCTACATGCTGTGTGCTTCACTTCTGAAAAGCCATTTATGAGCTGTGACCTTTTATTACTTATATAAGAATCCTGAGAAACTTCAGGTAACCTATAGATACTTCTCCTGGGTGTTCACTTTCTCTTTACAGCTTAGATATAAGTGGTCAGCTTTGGCCAGCTCATAGTCAATGCTTGCCACTCATTTGATGGCAGAAAGGATGCACTTTCCTTTCTGTAAGCTCAGAGAGTCATGCTAGTGTTCTTTACAGCCTTTGTGCTATAGTCTTGTCCAGATCCTCTGAGGCCAGTGTTAAACCTAGGCCATAAAATGTCAGTATTATTTACTTTGAGGTGGCATGTAGGTGTGCCGAAAAATTGGAAGCCTTATTATGTTAGGACGTGTACAAACATGCAGTAAATGGCAAACATTTGCTTTTTGCCTCAGAGCACTTACTCTTGATAGTATAGTGTAAGTAAAAACATGTTATCATATGTTACCTGATCTTTATAGTCATAGACTATATTAATTGCAAAGCAAGATGTAAATGCACTTCTGCTGGTTATACAAAACAGTGAATTCAGGGATCACTTTGCAGAGTTTATCAAATTTATCCCTGCACTGAAATTTGTAGTAAAATGTAGTTAAAAGTATGGAGTTAAACCACGAGTAAATTTGATCCATCCACTGACATAGAAACCACACACACATCCTGTTTTTAGCTGGGTATTCAAAAAAAAAAAACCAAACAGACAACTATATGTGCTATAAATAGAGTATATGATTCTTACAGATACTGAGTATATTCAGAGGCCTTTCACATTTCACTTCCTATTTCCTGTCCACCAATATGGCTGCTTTGGGGGGAAATGTGTGGATTGTTCTGGTAGAAGAATGTGCTTTTTTGCCCTTTTTTTTACCCCCTCCTGGTTTATATGGGGCTTCACTTCTTCCCCTTGTGTTTTCACTTAGGCTTTGACACTGTCCTAAGAGAAGTGTTCCCCTCTTTATTCGCTTCTTCTCATCTCCATTGAATTCTGCTTGGCCAAAATATCATGTGTTCATGCACATAGCCTGCAGGTTCATCAAAAAGATCTTTAATTCAGCGGTGCTACTGGCTTACTCTTTATACGTGGGCAATACAAAGGGAAGTTTTTCAAACAGTTTTGTTTTTATTGCAGAATAAAGCGTGGGTAGTTCTGCCTTGCAGAAAAGCTTAGCCTGGGAAAACCTGATGTGGGAGGGGAGAAAGAAAAGATCGACAATCATTTATCATGTGACATCAAAGTGGAATAGTTCCAACAAAAAAACTTGTGGTAAAGCTTTCCAGCTGAATGTGAGCTGAAGGTCATGCACTTTCCTTCGTGTTAACATAATAGTGTCAGCATGGAAGCATTAGTAAAGTACCGTGGAAGAAAGTCTGTTTGTATAGGCTGCCTCTGGCAAGCGTGCTTGCTGAAAAGGTAGCCTGAGAAAGGCCTCAGTCTGAGGTGGCTGAACAGACTGGTTTTGGCACAAGAGGCAAAGACAATTAGAAAGTATCAATGATACTAATTTGAATGAAGGCTCAGGAAATGGTTTATAAAATGCAAATCCATGTCTTTAAAGTTAGCAGAGGATGCTCCAATAAATGTTTGAAGTATAAGTCATTGTACAGGCATTGTCATGGGACTGTAGACTGGCCCTTGTTTCAAATTTGGCTAAGAAAAGGGTATCGTTCTGTTCAGCTGTCACAAACACACTAATAAACTTCAATATTGCAGAAAATGCTACATAGAATGTGGTCGAAGGTTTCCAGGGTTTTAGTGGCTAAGTTGAGCAACCAATAAAATGCAAACAAAGAAAATACTGTCATTTTCATTACAGGGCATGTGAGCTAATGAGAAACTTCTAATGCATTGCTTGGTATGGGTAGGTTGGAGGGCAAATGTTAAACCAGTGTTCACTTTCAAATTCTGAAAAAGGCCTTGAGAAACTGTTAGGATGTATTTGTGCCAGCCAATGAGAAGGGATGGTGAAACCATAAAATGATGGACTAGATTGAAAAATGGTCATTTTAAGTAACCAGAAAGCTATTTATTTCACAGAACTGCCTCGAGTTAGATTTTGCATGTGCTCACATCCAACATAGCACATGAAGCAAAAAGTGTGCAGACTGGAATAAAACTGGATGGTGTTTCTGGAGGCTTGAAAAGTTTTGCTGTAGCTTTATGACATAGCCATGAGCTCCTGTGGTGCAGGTGGAAAACAGGATACAGATAAAAGAGGTCACATGAGTCTGTGGGGATGAGCAAAATTAATGTGCTATTTTTGAAGGAGTGTGCACTTGGGTTGACAGTTCGAAGTCTTTCAGTTAAATCTTTGTTAAAGCAAATTTCTTCTGCAGTGTGTACAGAAAACACTGCAGAAAATTAAACTGATGAAAATCTCAGTCCATCTCTGAACAGCATCTAAGAATCAGATGATGAAAATGAGGTGGTTTGCAGTGCCAACATGCACTGCATCTCCAGGTTTGCATCTCCAGGGACCGTGATTTCAGCAAAGAGTTAAATTAAAAATCAGTCTATTCTTCTTGCCAAGTATCTATTTGGTAAATTATCATGTGCCAGTTTTAATTCTATGGTCCTTATTGCTTTAGTACAGTTTCTTTCAGGTTTATATAAGACATTTTGCCTTCAAGGAACTTTAAGACAGGTATTGGCTATCTGCAATACATGAGAGAGTAATTGTTATATCTTGTGGGACAGATTGTAATCCTGGTTTCATTTGATGGTGTTGCACAAATAATCCTGATGACTTTGGGGAGATTCTTAGAAAAAGAAGAGCAAAGAAGTGAATAAGGAAGACTTAGTCTGACTCTGTGTGGTTTATGTGGCTTCTGTTTGAGAAATAAAATATAGCAATATACTCAGTGGAAAGAACACTTCTCTGGGAACATACTGGAAAGAAGAAGAGATTGTTTTCTTAATGGTTTGGCAAACACAAGTTGAGAGACCGTTCATTTAACATTGAGCTTTCATTACATGGACGTTCCATGATTTCACTGTAGTATTTATAAACAGTAGTCCGCATTTCTAATGAATGCTTGATTCAGAAAGAGATTTGTGCTTATGAAATGTTTGTATAGTAACATGAGCAGAGTTTGGCTAACCATATGCTTGCATGTGGAATGCAAATAGAACCATGAAAAAAGCCACTCTGACTTTGGCATGAAAAATCCCACCCATTTTCTTGTAAGGTTGTTTTTCTTCTTGTTCCATTACAAATCATGAAGAAGTGGCATTCACAGCACTCTAGGTAAAAGTGGTGAAAATGTCGATTGCAACAACGAGAATCAAAAGAAATGTAACCATAGTTGGAAAGTTTAGCATTTACCAATGGATTAAATATGTGGGTAACATGTATTTACCACGTGTTACATGCTGTATGGGTAACGGGTAAATACAGCAAAATTTTGTCTTTGTTAAGATCTTAAAGGAAAAGCAATGACTTGGAAGGTAATGTTTGGAAGACATGTTGTATGGTATACCTTTATGAAGGGCTGGACAAGTTCTTAGGCATTTTTTTATGATTCTTCTTGTACTTAATCCTTTTACAAGCTGGACAGGTGGCAAGTAAGTTGACTTGATGCTCTTGCTTCTTCTACCCTGTGCATAAAATGGTTTTCTTGCCTTATACTAAGTAAGGGGTATAACTGGTAAAATGGCATTTGTAACTTAGAGAGACTTGAACCTATTGACGCTGTCCCCTGATGTATGCTTATTCCTCTGCCAGCTCCATTAGCCCAGCATAGCGGTCACAGCATCAAGGATATCTTTTTCTTTAATACCAAAGATAATACTCTGTTCTTCAGACTGGGATTTTATGAGGCATTTAAGGAAACTGATTATTTGTTTTCTGCTGAAGTTCCAGTGGAAGTTGGAATCCTTTGGTCACCTTTCAGGCATCCTGCATGAAAACACAACAGAATCCATTTGCTGATACGTCCCTGGGTCTCTCTTTCACTAAGTGACTTTCTACGTCACCATGGAGAGATTGCCATTCATCACGTCACTGTAACTAGAAAACCGTGAAGCTGCGTGGTCTCTGGCGATGCTGACAGTTTGGTATTGGTGGACTATGCATTTTCAAATTGTAAACTGCTACAAAGGTTTATCTTGAACTTCAAAAGACCTGGTAGGCCACGTCAATTGAACTAGAGCATACAGGTTTCTGCAGTCAGCAGTTTGTGGTGGTGTGTTGTGAAGTGGTGTGTGTTGTCATCTTCAGCCTAGCAGCCCAAGTAAAAGATATGCACAGGCTGATCTAGCACAGTGTTTTGGTGCAAAGCTCCAGCTTGTGATTTGGGTTTCCACAGCAAGGTATTCTAACCACTATGCTGCTGCTTCCCCAGCAGCTGTGAGTTTTATCTTGGTTTCCACAAGGCTGTACATCTGTTTTCCTCCAGGTGCATTCCACCCTGCCTCTTTCTTTCCCAGATAAACACTGCATTTCCAGTTGCAGTGACAGAATGGTGTGGGGTTTTTTTCCAAATTGATGAGATGAGGTTGCCTCTTGTTTGCTTGATAATGCTGTACTGTGCTTGCAATGAAAAAATAATCAAATGAAGTGGAACGCACCTGAGTTTGGGCTCACATTCATATTCAGTTGACCACACCAATTATTTGTTTTTGTTTCAGTCTTTGGACCTTAATACAAGAATGTCACTTGAAAAGTTTAAAGATTTGTCAAGAATCATGAGCATATCTTGACAGGACATTGAGACATACTTAATATGGTATGACCCAGGAGTGCTAGCAGAAGTAGGCAGCTGTATTTCAAAGGTGGATCACAGAGTTTGGTTTTTTAAAAACAGTTTCTGGAAGTTCCTAGGAAGATTTGGATCCTAAGTCCAAGGTAAAAGTACATTCTACTGTGTCTCCACTACTACACAAGCAGCAAAATAGTATCTCTGGGCTGTCACTTTCCTCCAAGGATTATTCAGGACTGTTCTGTCAGTCCTTCTTTCACCATTCGTATTAGGACAGTCTTCCCCTCCTGTGCTCTTACCTCTCTCTGTATGTGGCTCCCACTTTTTAAGCTTGATCTTCAACAGTAGGGACTGTCACAGAAGTTAAATCTGACCATGTGCTTTATCTGTGTTAGAGTGACATCAGCATGGTATCATCTTTCTGTCTTTTTTCCTGGTTTCTGATGAAGGAAACGTGGTCATATGGACCTGAGGAGAGCAACAGAAAACTCCAGTTACAACCCTGCTCCAGATGATCATAGAGGGGGTGTCACGGTCCACTCGGTGGACTCGTGATGGTTCGTTTGCTACGATCTCGAAAGTGCAAAATTAAGGTGACCAACA
>JANHGO010002424.1:0-30075 GCA_024606505.1 Aquila spilogaster
CATGGTGGCCGGACTCAGAGAAGCACGTGGTGGGAGCTGTGAAGGTCAGGGAGCACTATATAGCTGCTCAGTTCACTATTTGGACCTACAAACCGGAATCTGAGGAAAAGTCCAGGTAACAAAGTACAAGATGGGAAGGCTGAAACTAGTCCTGTCTTGCGACTGAAAATGTTTTTAGTCTCCTATGGAATTTTAGAGACAGGAGTACTTCAGTTGGTTTTGGAGGACCTGTGTGATCTGAACTGGAACCAACGAAGTAATAAAAGTTCTGATAAAATCATTTTTTTGTATTTTCAGAGCACTTTTGTTACATATATTCCAGAACATGTTTTTATCATCTTCTATATCTGTACAGTGTTTTTTAGTTTTGTTGGTTTGGTTTTTGTTTTGTTTTAGTGACATTATTTTTAAATGTATGGATTTTGTGGACTGCTAGAATTAGCAGTAGTTTGGTAATACTGTGAAAGCTTTCAGACTTCAGGGAATAGATAGCTTCTGATTTGGGTACTCTTACTTTCACTTAAATCAGAGCCTGATGAACTTTGGAACTAGCTGTTGTTTCTGAGTTATTCAGTAGTTCCTGTGAAATGTTCATCCTGGGCTCTGCTGAGCAAAGGTTGTAGAATCAAGTATTGCTATTTCAGTGAAAATACTCTTCAAAATGCTTTTTTTTTTCATGTGGCATTGCAAACTGATAATGCTACGTGCAGATTCAGATCAAGCATATGAAATAGCTTCTTTGTATTGCCAAGATACACTTATGACAATAAACACTGCAAATGCAATGCTACAAATGACTTGCACCTTCTTCAGAGTTGTTTAAATTATACTTCGTTTTTATACTGTGTCCACTATATAACCACAGTACACAGCTTTTATTTGTTCATGAATTGGGGTGAAATAGTACAAATTACTTCTCCGACACTGAAGGACGTATTTTGATACTACTGCATTTTTTTGTATCAGTGCGTGACTTGTTTTCTTAGTCTGGTTATGTGTGTGTGTGTATTGGATTTCTGGGTGCTAAATCTGAACTTCCCGGTCAGATTTCAGTTTTCTAAATATTTGTTTTTCAAGATTAATTCAAACAAAGTTTCTATGGTTTCTAAAACTCCCCTTGGAAGTGTAATAAAACTGCTGTGGTCTTAATGCCAAACGGCCAAGATAGAACAAAATGGAATTTAAATGCAGGTAAATGAAGTCAAATGTCAACTATTGAACTGGGCATGTGGATTTAGTGTTTAGAACTTAATTATTGTCTGCACTAAATGCATCAATATAAACATTACCTCCCATTTCATTAAACATCACATTTTAGATAGACTGTTTTCATGCAGTGGATAGCATGTGCCTCAAACCTCAGTTTGAAGTTTTCACGCTGTATTTATGTAAGAGTTTTTCTACATACAGTGCCTATTGAAATAATATCACATAAGTATTAAGAGCAACTCAATATTGAGTGGATCTAACGAACTCTGTAGAATATCAGCTCAAAAAAAAAAAAACCTCCAGAAAGAGATTTATTGCAGAAGGGCTAACAGTTTGAATTCCAAAGGCATTTGAGTATGTAACTTGTTCTCTTTCAGCAGAAACTTAGTGTTTAAATACAGAATAGGCATCTGATTGTTTGCATCTTGGAGTTCTAGGTAAATGATGAGGCTGAAAATAAAGTGGATTCTTCCAAAACTTTCTTTAATTAATCTTCCAGATGTTTAGACTGAGGATACTTAACTTCAGCATAGAATCATAGAATGGCTTGGGTTGGAAGGAGCTGTAAAGATCTCATAGTTCCAATCCACCTGCTGCGGGCAGGGTTGCTACCCACCAGCTCAGGCTGCCCTGGCCCCATCCAATCTGTCCTTGAACACCTCCAGGAATGAGGCATCAACAGCTTCTCTGGGCAGACTGTTCCAGCACCTCACCATCTTCTCAGTGAAAAACTTCCCCGACATCTAATCTCAATCTTCCCTCCTTAGTTTAAAACCATTCTTCCTTGTCCTATCATTATTTATCCATGTAAAAAGTTGATTTCTCTCCTGTTTAAAATCTCCCATTATATATTAGAAGGCCATAATGAGGTCTACCCAGAGCCTTCTCTTCTCTACAAGCCCAGCTCCTTCAGCCTGTCTTCACAGGAGGGGTGCTCCAGCCCTCTGATCATCTTTGTGGCACTCCTCTCAGTGCTCCCTAGTAGCTCATCATCTTTCCTGTGTTTGGGGCCCCAGACCTGGACACAACACTCTAGTTGGGGCCTCACGAGGGCAGAGTAGAGAGGGACAATCACCTCCCTCACCCTGCTGGCCACCCCTCTAATGATGCAGCCCAGGGTATTGTTGGCCTCCCAGGCTACAAGGACACACTGTTGGTTCACATTAAGTTTTTCATCAACCAGAACCTCTAAGTCTTTCTCAACAGGGCTGCTCTCAAGGAGTTTTTCTCCCAGTCTGTATACACATCTGGGATTACCCCAACCCAAATGTAAAACCTTGCACCTTGCTTTGTTAAACCTCATTAGATTCACATGGGCCCACCTTTTGAGTTTATCAAGGTCCCTCTATAGAGGTTTATCAATTACCGTGTGTACATGATATGTGTAAAATACTTAAAAACAGAGTGAAAATGTTTTTTGTGTGTGTGAAGCATTGCTGATGCAGTTACTGAAAGTTCTGTAACTAGACCTAATTGCATACTCTGAGATTTGTGAAGTGTTGGTAACCCAATTATTTTGTTCTTTTAAGCTGTAGAGTTGGCACTGTTAAGTTTCTTCCTTCACCCCCATAGTCTTATGTACATGTTCGATTGAACGCTGCCACATTAGGGCAGCACATCAGTGAAGATCGTGGATCGTGCCCTTCTCCTTCAGAGTGAAATTCAATTTTATCAGTGACTTCAAAGATTTGAAGCATGAGCTGCTTCTGCCTGACTATTGTTGCTAAAGTGTAAGAGAAGGGTTTATGAAAATCTCTTCAAGAACAGATCTCCCCCACCTGAACCCTAAATGTCATTGAAGCAAGCTCATTTGATTATCTCTGCCCAGCCTGTCCATGCATGAGCAGCCCATCAACTTCCTACTATCAAAAGTGCCTTGCTTAACTGAGAGGGCATTACAAAAATAGCAAGCGGAAGTACTGTTGGATTCAGTCATTGTACGCACTAGGAAATCAACCATAAATGTGAAACTAAGCACAAACTATTTTCCGTTTAACAAACATTTGTTTTGCCATTGTTTTAATTCCAGAAGGTTTCTGTGCTGGTTTCCTCCTGCTTGCCTGTACATTTGCTGAGAAAATAGCTTGTGGTCTATTTGGTGTGCGTGTCATTTATGTAACAAGACTAAGAACTGCCAGATTTCCCAGAAAGCAGTCTTAGTTGTTTATTTTTGTCATAGCTGCTACTGGTGCCTGTTATATATGCTATCATAGAATCGTTGCGATGAGCCTTAAACTTTAAACATGGAGCTGACTAAACAGAAATACAGGTTTCTCGTAGTGTTTTGTCAGATACTTTCCAGGTAAAGATGGCCAGAATATCTTCCTCTGTGTCTTAAATGGTGAAGAAAACAAAGACGTCTTCATCACAGAATCAGAAGGACTATAGAAACCACAAGCAGAATAAGGGTGAACTGTGCTAGGAATTGTAATTGTATGTCTAATATGTATGAAGTAGTCTAGCTCAAGAATATGATAGGGACGGTGGAGTAAGAGGGAGAAAGACAGTACAAAGAGTTGGACCATGTGGCCGGCCTTCAGCAAAATGTGTAAGTGAGCGATGAAACGTAATTCCAGAATTCATTTCCTGAGGTATCTGTTAAACAGTATGGGCATTTTTGGAAATCTTTATCCTTTTAATATTTTTTGTAACTCTTATGGTTTCAGATTGACACATTCGGATCCTGTGTTTAAGAAAATTTCTTACAGAGAATATGAAGTGGATTTTAAAAAAGAGAAGCCAGCAAATAAGTCTGCAGGTAAACAGGAAAGAAGATGCTTGTTTGCTGCTTGTCGTAGAGCCAGTAACACAATCACAGTGATGACGCTGTAAATTCATGTACAAGTAGCTCAAGGTCTGAGAGCAAATATGTTTCTGATAGATCAGTGGAAAGGAAGAAATAAGCTATGAGGTCAGGTATGAAAAATAACTCCTTGCCTTTGCTGTCATTTACTACTTCAAGATGCTTTAAATGGATGGAGGTGAAGTCTCATATTTATGCTATATATAAGGACTGTATTTATATTTTAATACTTACGCAAAGTAATTATATAGTCTGTTCTTCATATTAATGAGTAAAATAACTTCAGATGTTAAAAGCATGTAGATTTCAAAGCAAACAAACACATGTCAGGTTGATGATACCAAATTGTTTCAAGTGAGCCTGAAAAATCTGATTTTTTTCCAAATATGTTTTCCTCTGTTTTCTGAAAATGCTTCTTATTTAACAGAGAAATATATTTACATGGCTTACAAAGAAAGAGACAAGCAGGAGAAAGATTACCTTTCCAGGCTTCTTCCACTGAGTTTTTTGGGGTTTTTTTTGGTTGGTTCTGCAACATGAGAAAAGGTTGAAGTCCCTCCTAGAACCGCTTGCAGGCTTTGCATAAAGAAATTTTCAACATGACATTTTGAGCTTCAGAATATTTTTGATACTTTCTGTTCTTTGACAGATGGCATAGAAGAGAATGCTACTTAAATAAATATTTTAATGCCCTTGTAATCTCTTAGTCTGCCTTCCTGAAAATATCTGACTCAATTGCATGTGAAGGAATGAAGCCTAGAAATTCCCAATGAACCCCGACAGAAACCTTTTGATAAATATGCAATATCTGGAAAATAGCCAGAGTGCTACTCACTAGATATGCAGTTTAGAACATTACTGACTGTGAACTGCAGGTTTTGCAGTCCGATGTGCTTTTTTACAGGTAAATCTTTGCGGTGGTATTACATTCCTGTCTATAGTTTGTGCAACTTGTACTTTAAGAGAGCTCTTATTCTCTGCTGGAGAAAGAGAATTCTTCCTTTCATTAAACAAACTGTTTTGTTCACAGTTTCGTCTCTCCTTATCTTGACAGGGCTCCTTGGGCCAACTCTGCGTGCTGAAGTGGGAGATACTTTAATAGTTCACTTTAAGAATATGGCCGACAAGCCCATCAGTATTCATCCCCAAGGCTTAGTTTACAACAAAAAGGCAGAAGGTAAATGCTGTAAAATCCCTATTTTTATTTCTTGTAGACTAGAGAGAGAACCAGACCAATGCTGACATCCTGGTGGGGGTCTACAGATCTCCTAACCAGGATGAAGAGACAGACGAGGTGTTCTGTGAGCAGCTGGCAGAAGTTGCATGATTGCCAGCTCTTGTTCTCATGGGGGACTTCACTTCCCTGATACTTGCTGGAAATACAGTTCAAAAGAATCAATCTAGGAGGTTTCTGAAGTGTGTGGAAGATAACTTTGTGACGCAGCTGGTAAGAGAGGCTAGCAGAGGAGGTGCCCTGCTATACCTGTTTACAAACGGAGAAGGACTGGTGGGAGATGTGGAGGTCAGGAGCTGTCTTGGGCAGAGTGACCACGAAATTGTAGAGTTCTCTGTTCTTGGTGAAGTCGGGGGGGGCACAGCAAAAGTGCTACCTGGGACTTCTGGAGGGTGGACTTTGACCTGTTCAGGACACTGGTAAGGGAGGGTCTCTGGAGATTCAGTCCTGAAGGGTAAAGGTGTCCAGGAAAGCTGGTCACTCCTCAAGAAGTAAGTCTTAAAAGTGTAGGAGCAAGCTGTCCCCTGTGCTGTAAGATAAGCCGGGAGTGGAATAAGACTTTCGTGGATGAACAGATGATTTTTTCTGAGGCTCTAGGAGGAAAAGAATCTACCTCCTGTGGAAGAAGGGATGGGCAGCTTTGGGAGAGTACAAAGAAGCTCTTAGGATATGTAGGGAGAAAATTAGAAAGGCAAAAGCCCAGTTTGAATTCAATCAGGCAACTGTAGTAAAAGAGAGCAAAAAACTTTTTTACAAGTATATTAACAGTAAGAGGAGAGCTAAGGAGAATTTCCATCCTTTACTGTATGTGATGGTAAATATGACCATTGAGGATAAGAAAAAGGCTGAGGTTCTCTATGCCTTCTTTACATCTGTCTTTAATAATCAGACCAGTAATCCTCAGGAACTCTATTCCCTGACCTAGAAGTCTCAGACGGGGAGCAGAATAATGATTCAGGTGGAAACAGTTAGAAACCTACTCCTCCACCTGGACTGTCGGAAGTTCACAGGGCCATATGGCATCCACCCAAGGGTGCTGAGAGAGCTGGCAGAGATGATTGCCAAACCACTTTCCATCGTCTCTCAGTGTTCCTGGTTGACTGGAGAGGTCCCAGAGGACTGGAGGCTTGCCAGTGCCAGTCTACAAGAAAGGTCATGAAGAGGATATGAGGAGCTACAAGCCTTTCAGCCTGACCTGGTGCCAGGGAAGGTTATGGAGAAGATCAGAATGTGCAGGACAACCGGAGGGGGTTCACTGAAAGCAGGTTTTACCTAACCAACCTGATCTCATTCTGTGATTGAGTGACTCACCTGGTGGATGAGGGAAAGCTTTTTTGACATGGTCTACCTAAGACTTCAACAAAGCCTTCGACACTGTCTCCCACAGTATTCTCCTGGAGAAGCTGACAGCCCATGACTTGGACAGATACGGTCTTTGCTGGGTAAAGAACCGGCTGGAGGGCTGGGCCTAGAGAGTGGTGGTGAGTGGAGTTGCATCCAGCTGGTGACTGGTCACTAGTTGTGCTCCCCTGGGGTTATGTAGTGGGGCCTGTCCTGTTTAGTATCTTTATTGATGACGTGAATGAGGGTGCTGTGTGCACCCTCAGTAAGTTTGCAGATGATACCAAGCTGGGAGGAAGTGTCGATCTGCCTGGGAGTAGGAGGGCCCTACAGAGCAATCTGGACAGGCTGGATAGCTGGGCTGAGGCCAACGAGATGAAGTTCAGCAAGTCCAAGTGCCTGATCTTGCACTTCAGCTGCAACAATCCCATACAATGCTACAGGCTTGGGGCAGAGTGGCTGGAAGACTGCGTGGAAGAAATTGACCTAGGGATGTTGGTCAGTGCAAGGTTCGTTAACATGAACCAACAGTGTGCCCAGGTGGCCAAGAAGGCCAGTGACATCCTGGCTTGTGTCAGAAATAATGCAGGGAGTTTATTGTCTCCCATATTCAGCTCTGGTGAGGCCACACCTTGAGTACTATGTTCAGTTTTGGTCCTCTCCCTACAGGAAAGACACTGAGGCCCTGGAGCATGTTCAGAGAAGGTCAACGAAACTGGTGAGGGGTCTGGAGCACAAATCTTATGGGGAGCAGCTGCGGGAACTGGGATTGTTTCATCTGTAGAAGAGGAAGCTCAGGGATGACCTTATCGCTTTTTACAACTACTTGAAGGGAGGTTATGGCAAGGTGGAGGTTGGCCTCTTTTCCCGTGTAATTAGCGATAGGACTAGAGGGAATGGCCTCAAGTTACGCCAGGGGAGATTCAGGTTGGATGTTATGAAGTTCTTCTCTGAAACAGTGCTCAGGTGCTGGAATGGGTTGTCCATGGAGGTGGTGAGGTCACCGTCCCTGGAGGTGATCAAAAAACATTTAGATGAGGTACTAAGGGACATAGTTTAGTGGGGAAGTATTGGTGATAGGTGGATGGTTGGACTAGATGATCTTGGAGGTCTTTTCCATCCTTGGTGATTCTATGAATGTTTAGGTTTATGTATAGCACAGATACCTGTTGATAGTGGATTAAAATTTCACACCTGTTATTAGCTCCTTTCTTATTCGTGAGTGTAATACTAGGAATATGAGCGTCTTCTGAAATGCACAGCTACACTGTCTGTGCGCTAGTACTGTTTGCTCCTCAGGAACCTGAGGAAGTGAAGGGAGTTGAGGGATGGGAAGATATATTTCCCAGCACTACCTGAACATATGCATTTGGATAACACAAATATAGTCTAATGGTTTTCCAGAGTACAACAATGATTCAGTTTCATTTGGGCAGAACTAGCTTTTTTTTTCTTTAATCGCTCAACTTAATGCTGTCTGGCCATTTAACTCAATCTAACAATCAAATTAAAAACAGAACACAATTTGATGTTATGACAATTTAATGGTCAGGGAGACTGCAAAAATCTGGAATTCCCATAGGAGTATTAAAAAGTGCAATAGTGGACTGGCCTTACAAAATTCATTAGGGCTGTGAAGACAGCCTGAACCAGATGGAAAGACAAAGTTACTAATTGAGAAACTAGCTCTTTCCGAATGAAAGAAAATTTATACTCAAGACTGTGCTACAGAATATTTATTCATAAAAAGAGAAGCATCTTCAGCAGTGGGGACTTATGCAGCCTTTATGCCCAGAAACCTGAAAATTACTGTAGATATGAATTGGACAGAGCAAGGACATGAATCCAGTGCCCCTCCTTCTCAAAGAGCTCTGGCTGTTGATATTTGAGCAAGGAAGAGAGAGGCCCAGAGAAGTGCTGAGGCTGGGGCTTCTTGAGGTTTTTTGAACTTTTCTTCCTGGAGCAGATTTTGGCGAACGAAGTGGAAGAGAATAGGATTCTAAACTGTAAACTTTTCAGAACAACATTGATCTAGAAATGCAGAAGCAAACATTGAGAAAGTTCTCCATGAATGGTTTTGTAGACTACATGGAGGGTCTGACAATTGACCTTTGAATTGAGTAAGTGGCTAACTGTTCGTGAAACAAGTGAAACCTGGGACATTATCTCGCTCCCTCACATAACTGTTAGGAGTGAACACAGAGTTTTCAAGAGGGCATCATCCTGCAATTGCAAAATAATCTACTTCAGGAATTGTAAACTCATTTATACTGTTTATTTGTCTCTTTTTGGTAGTGTCTAAACTGACACATAAATTCCTGCTACTCCTGCTTCACCACAGGGTGAATCTCTGTGATTGCTTGTGCTCCTTGGATTGCCTTGCCCTAGATGCTGAACCAGAGCTCTGACTTGCTGTTTCCAAATTTATTCAAGGCTTTATTTGTTGTGTGGGTACAAAAGTTTTACCTTCATCTCCTGGGGTATCACATAGGTGTGATAGGTTTCACTGTTCTATTAATGTGCCTTTTGCACCTAGAATTTTCATTTTCTGACTCCCCTTTGTCATATTACATTTCTTTGGTTATCGTAGGCTTAGATATGAGGTATTACTGTTGTTTAGATATGCAGTGCACAAAAGCTCTAAGGCAGCAAGCCAATGCTGGACTGCACAGTGACTTTATGAGAAGTAATTAGAAAGCTGGCAAAGTGAGCAATATTTCAACTTCTACTGAATATCAGTGAGCAGAAGCTGAAGGTTCATGCCATCTTAACCCTGTTAAGGCCACTGAAGAGACACACCTTTTGACAGAGATGACAGTCCTAGAAAATTTTGAATCTGTAAGGAACAGGATAGTGAAATAGCTACTTTCCCACATGCTACTCTGCACAATATAAGTGAAGCCATCAGTTATCCTTATGAATATGAAGTATCAAATAGGTAAGAAAAATATCAAGCTTTTGGAATTGATTATAGGAGCTTTAATTACCTCATACTTCAATTACTCAGTCTTCATGTCACCCTACCTTCTTTTCTTGGCAGGCTCCCTGTACAATGACAGAACATCATCTGTAGAAAAACAAGATGATTCTGTGCTTCCAGGCCAGGTCTACACGTATGTGTGGGATATAACAGAAGAAGTTGGTCCAAGAGAAGCTGACCTTCCTTGTCTTACTTATGCATATTATTCTCATGAGAACATGGTAATGGATTTTAATTCTGGTCTGATTGGAGCACTGCTTATTTGCAAGAAAGGTAATGAATACGGGAAGGTTATAAATAGGGACTTCTTTATGACAAACTCAACTAGATACTTTCTTATAACTGATTCAGTTCTGAAGTATTTGTGAGTCTTTTGCATGCAGAAATTTTATGCTTTTTAAAGGAGCTGATGACCGCATGTGGTATTTGAAAAGGCAGTGTTCACACTGCAAATGGCTCAGCCATCGTTCTCCATGCTTGTAGTCTCAGAAGAGAAGCCAGAGTCTGGTTGTGTCCAGAAGGCTGCTGGATATTCTCCTCTTGGATATTAGACTTTTGATTCTGTGGTTACCTAAAACAAAAAGCATTTTCAGAAATAAAATCACTTTATGATCATTCTTAAGATCCTTGCTTCTGGGGGCAGATTCAGGCTGCACATTGTAACAGAAGAAGCAAGTTAGTTAAATACATACAAATGCCATTACATTGGTACAGGAACTGCTTCATTTCTACTTGAAATTAACACCTGTTGTTTCTTTCTTCTTCACAGGAAGCCTAAATGAGGATGGGTCACAGAAACTTTTTGACAAGGAGTATGTGCTAATGTTTGGTGTGTTTGATGAAAGCAAGAGTTGGCAAAGATCAGCATCACTTAAATACACAATTAATGGATATGCTGATGGAACGTTACCAGGTACTGTACAAGCTTATGTGACATGACATGAACATTAATGAAGACTGAATATTACCTCTGTTTGTTTTTTTGTGTGCAAGAGAGTAGGAACAGATGAGTGGGGTACAACATTTTTTGGAACATGTTTTCAATCATCTAAATTCCAGAAGAGAGCTATGCCATATTGCTAATAAGGAAAACAAGATTATTAGCTTTAAAATCAAACCAAATCCTTTTTTTCCACTTGGCTATTGGGGAAGCAGTGATGTAACTAAGTGAACTTCTGATTTTACAGCACATGGAATATCCCAGATGAAAAGCTTCCTGGAAGTGGAAAATCAGTTACCATTAAATCAGACACTTAATTGAGAAAACCAAGATGATGTTAATAGGACCGTTCTGTTAGCATTTTCCCTTGTTCTCCTTTCTTCTTATCTCTGTCCAGTCCATTGAGCAAATACAGAAGGCTGTTTAGAGTGTTGAGTTTTTATTAAACAAATATTAGAATAGGGTGTTTAATTTTACTCCACACAGACTTCATTCTTTAACTTCAGTCCTTCTCCTTTCTTTCAAGTGAGGAGATTGGCTCTCTGAAAGAGGCTGGTGATTTTCTTCCTTTTTCCCCAGTTCACTGTAAGTCAGATTATCACTTGCATGTAAGATTTAATACTGGACCTGCTGCTCACCAATGCAAGTGAACTGACTGGCGACATCAGAAATGGAAGCTGCCTGGTCTGTGGTGATCACGTAGTGGTGGAGTTCAGACTTCTAAGGAATATCAGACAGACAGAGAGTAAAATCAGGATGATGAATTTTAGGAAAGCCAAATTTCAGCTCTTCAGGCAGTTTGTCATCAAAACCCCTGGGAAACTGTCCTCAAGGACAAGGGAGCAGAGCAGAGCCATCAGGTCTTTAAGGAAGCTTTCCTTGGTGCACAAGAGTTCTCCTTCTCCAGGTGTAGGAAGTCAAGAAAGGAAGGCAAGAGACAGCATGGCTGAACCGGGACCTGCTGGTCAAACTGGAGAGCAAGAAGAAAATGCACAGGCGCTGGGAGCAGGGACAGGTACCCTGGGAGGAGTATAGGAACGCTGCTAGGCTGTGTAGGGATGGGGTTAGGAAGGCCAAGGCCCAACTGGAACTGGACTTGTCAAGGGGTGCGAAGAACAGTAAGAAAGGATTCTACAGGTATATCAACCAGAAAAGGAAAGTTCAAGAATGTGCGCCCCATCCTAGTGAGCAATACAGGCAGACTGGTAACAACTGACAAGGAGAAGGCTGAGGTACTCGACTTTTTTTGCCTCAATCTTCACTGGCAGCTGCTCTTCACACACCCCTCAAGTGTGTGGGTCAGTAGGTGGAGACTAGCAGAGCTGTAAGCGAAGATCAGGTTCGTGACCACCTGAGGAACCTAAACATTCTTACATCTATGGGTCCCAATGAGATGCATCCCAGAGTCCTGAGGGAAATGGCTGACACAGTTGCCAGGCCACTCTAAACGATATTTGAAAAGTCATGGCGGTCAGATGAAGTCCCTGGTGACTGGGAAAAAGGTAGCGCTGCACCCATTTTCAAGAAGGGTAGAAAGGACAACCCAGGGAACTACTGACCTGTCAGTCTCACCTCTGTGCAGGGGAAGATCATGGAGCAGTTCCTCCTGGAAGCTATGGTAAGGCACATGGAAGACAGGGAGGTGATATGGGATAACCAGCATGGCTTCATTGAGGGCAGATCCTGCCTGACCAATGTAGTGGCCTTCTGTGATGGCACAACTGCATCAGTGAACAAGGGAAGAGGCACTGGTGTCATCTGTCTGAACTTCAGTAACGCGTTCGACACAATCCCCCCTAACATCCTTTTCTCCACATTGGAAAGATATGGACTTGACAAATGGACTGTTCAATGGATGAATAACTTGTTGTGAGACCATACTCAGAAGGTGGTCAATGGCTTAATGTCCAGATAGAGATCGGTGACAACTGGTGTCCCTCAGGGATCAGCACTGGGACAGCTGCTCTTTTATACCTAGACAGGCTCAAGCAGTGGGCCCAGATGAACCTCATGAGGTTCAGCAAAGCCAAGTGCAAGATCTTGCACCTGGGTCATGGCAATTGCCACTTGCAATACAAGCTGGGGAACAGAAGGCTAAGCACAGCCCTGCTGAAAAGAACCTGGGGGTATTAGTGGCTGGCAAGCTGGACATGAGCCAGCAATGTTCCCTCACAGCCCTGAAAGCCAACTGTATCCTGGGCTGCATGCAAAGAAGCATGGCTAGCAGGAAGAGGGAGATGATCCCATCCCTATGTTCTGTGCTGCTGAGACCTCACCTGGAGTACTGTGTCCACATGTGGAGTCCTCAGTAGAGGAGAGACACAGACCATTTAGAGCACATCCAGAGGAGGGCCACAAAAATGTTCTGTCCTTCAAGCACAGGCTATGAGAGCTGGGTCCATTCATCCTGGAGAAGAGAAAAGAGGCAAACTCATTTGGAGGGTATGTGGTGATAGAACAAGGGAAAATGGTTTCAAACTAAAAGAGGGGAGATTTAGATTGGGTATAAGAATTTTTTTTACATGTATGGTAAGGGTAGTGAAACACTGGAACAGGTGGTGAATGCCCCATCTCTGGAGACACTCAAGATCAGGCTGTACCAGGCTCTGAGCAACCTGACCTAGCTGTAGGTGTCCCTGTTCACTGCAAGGGAATTGGACTAGGTGACCTTTAAATGTCCCTTTCAACTCAAACATTTATATGATTTAAACACTTATTTTCTACTGACTTTACAGAATTCTGGTACCTGTTTTGTTTACTAGCTTCTCAAACTTCTTGTTGAAAATGCTAGTCACAGAACTCAGAGATGTATTTAATGTTTTCAGTGAAGACTCACTTCAGACCTAGTGCAACACAGGGAATTTGCAAGTTTTGCCTATATTCTGAACACCATTCTCACTTCTCTTGCAGATTTAGAGGCCTGTATGTATGACAACATTAGCTGGCATTTGATAGGAATGAGTTCTAAGCCAGAAATTTTCTCCGTTCACATAAATGGCCAGGTCATGGAGCAAAGACATCACCGAATTTCTACTGTTAACCTAGTGGGAGGAGCATCAACCACAGTGAACATGACAGTGAGCGAGGAAGGAAGGTGGCTGATATCTTCTCTTGTCCAGAAGCACCAGAAAGGCAAGGAAATGTCTATTTATTGGGCTACTTTAGTTTTCCTTTTCTTCTTTAAGTCCCCAAAAGCTTTTGTCCTGTGATGGTACAATAACCATATTTCAGATGGTTTTAATTTCATTAAGAAACCACTGGAAAATAGAGCCTTCTGTTGGAATTAGAACTGCAACATGAATTAAAAGGCATTCTTATCTGCAGCTTTACTGCTGTGTGCAGATCACAGAGTAGCAGTGAATCAGAAATCAAGCTTCTAAGTCTCTGTAAGCTGTTCAGATGATCACCATTAAAACGAGTGAGGAATCACCTGTTTCCTGAGAAACTGAGCTCTTTCAGCTATGGAACACTCAATCTAATAAGTCTAATGAAAATATTTGCTGTTCATTGTTTGATAGTAGTGATCAAAGTTCTTTTTGAAAGATTAAGAAGAATCTCTCATAGGAGCTGAAAGACATGTTTCAGGGAAAAATATAGGGAAAAAAATAAGGCAAAACAGTAGCTTTCTATCAATTCAGCTGATATTTCCAAAGGTGACTAGCTGAGAGAGCTGCTGTATTCCATATGATTAATACAAGCTCCTTGAAGGTTTCCCAACCTACGTGGATGCAACCTTTTTAAGCCTGAGAAGATAAGAATAATGAACCAAAGCTTGCAGGCAACCTTAGGTAAAGAGAAATGAGAAATGTGATTCAGGTGGTAAGAGTTTATAAAATGGCAAATTACTGTGGTACTCTGTTTCTTTTCAATTAGCTGGAATGCATGGCTACCTTACTGTAAGAGACTGCGGAGACAGAGAGGTGAAGAAGAGTCGTCTATCCCTTAAGGAACGTCGCATGGTCAAGAACTGGGAATATTTTATTGCTGCTGAAGAAGTCATTTGGGATTATGCCCCAACTATTCCAGACAGCCTTGATAAGTAAAATAATACTTTGTCAACATAATATGAACTGTTAATGTGAAATCACACAGTAATTCATGTCGGAGAGGACCTCTGAGGGTTGTCTCACCTGAATTTTTACACAAAGCAGTGCAAACTTCAACGTTCTAACCAAACGTGAAGTTAGACCAGATTGAGCAGGCCATATCTGATTGAATTTTCATTGTTTGCACAGCTGGGGACCTCTTAACCTCTCCTGGGTGCCTTTTTGACCTCACAGTTGAAAAAGTTTTCCTTACATGTAATCAGATGTTCTAATATTGAGACCTTTGGCCATTGCCACTCTTCCCATCATTATGCAACTCTGAAGAAGTGTACGGTTCTGTTTCCTCTGTAATCTCTCATTCCATAGCTAAAGATAAAAATAAGATGCTTCCTTAACCCCTTCTTACAACTGAGTAAACCCATCCTTTCCATGTATGTTATGTGCTTTGTCCCCTTAGTCACCTTGGTGAACCTCCACTGGACTCTCTTCAGTGTGTCAATGCCTTTTTTTTTTTTTGCTGGGGAGCTTAAAAGCAAACACTTTCTTTTACCTCTAAAGGGGAACCTCAAACACGCAGATGACTTAGGAAATGCAGAAGATAGCATGCAAACCTGTCTTCTAAATTGCTTTTCAACGTGAATTCTGCTGAAATAAACAATCCTTAGCAGAGAAAGGCAATATTTCTAGAGAATCAAGGTTTTAAAAATATCAGCATGATAAAAAATATGGAATAGGGAGAAAGAGAGATCGCTCTATAAATGACCTTTGCATGGCACCAAAGTAGATGAAATAAAAGTCATGTCATATAAGCATATTCAGCTGCTATGTTCAACTTAAGGTAAGTACAAAGAATTAGAAGGAATTCTCTAATATACCTGATGTCGTAGTACACTGCGCTGCCAGTGCACTGTAGAGCCAAATAGGGTCAGCGCTGTCAGTTCCTCACTGCTCTAGTGGTGCTGATGTTGCAAGCTGATGTCCTTGAGAACCTTTAAGGATTTAAGCAGAACAAGACAAATACCTTATCCTGTATGGGGCTATATACCTCCTTAGAACATAGTTTCGACGTAACTCTTAAGTAGTATACCTTCTTCTTTGGTATCATTTGTTTCACTTCTCACTTGCTCACAAATTGCATGGGGCAAACTTGTCTGCTTTTTAACTTTCTCTGCTAGTTACATGGCATCCCTCAACTGCTACAGTGCTCTACTTCTTATTTTGTTTGGAATTTCAGCATTCAGTCCTGTTCCGTGGCCTTTTTTGAAGGGCTAATGACCAGGACAAATGTTAATCTGTGTTGCTTAGAAATATTTATCCTAGTTCTGTTCAGCATTATAATTCTCAGTGTTCTTAAACTTGGATATTTCACTATTTGTTATACAATGCTTGATTGGGATTAAGGTTATCAGAGCACTGTTCCTGGCTTCCTTGGAGTGTTTGCTACTGTAAGCAGTGTTTTTCCTACATTTGTCAATGCCCTTTTAAAAGAACATTATTTTCTGTTAATTTATCTTGAAAATGCAGGTGCTACTTCAATTTGTCTCTTTCTTGCATATATTCTCTATTAAGCTCAATGAAAGCTCTGATATTAATTGATTGTATGTGACCCTAAAACACAAATAGCATTGCAAGATTTTTTCTTGCCTGATTTAGGTTAAAATTTGAGTTGAGGACCATTAGATTAGCTCTGGGGTTGAATTTTGTTTCAAACAGTGAGATTTCTACTAGTTTCTTCAGTGCTGGTTCTGTAATTGGTGTCACTATTCAAGTTTTGTTGATCCATTTGTCTTTTCCTTTATTTTTAAGACACTATAAAGCACGACATTTGGACAACTACTCAAATCTAATAGGTAAAAAGTATAAAAAGGCTATTTTTAGACAATATACTGATGGCAGCTTCACCAAACGTCTGGAAAATCCTCGTCCCAAGGAAACTGGGATTTTGGGTCCAGTTATAAGAGCTCAAATCAACGATAAAGTTAAAGTAAGTACTGTAAGTTCAGAGATTAATGCTATAGAATAGTTTTCTATTGGGTAGAGATATGTAAGAACTGGTTTGATTTGTTGATTGGGTTTTTTTGTTTCGTTTTATTTATTTATTTATTTATTTATTGCCAAATCCTATAGTTAATGTAGTAAATACTGGCCATATTAAAAAGTATAATTACAAGTGACAGTCTGTAGGTTAAATTTTTCAACATTCTGTCTATAATTTTCATGATTGTACTTTATTTTATGAACTTAATTCTTTTACACTTTTTTTTTGAAGTATATTTGTATGTTGACATTGGTACCCAATGAAAAAAGCTAGATCAAGTTGGACTTCTAGGGAAATTTAGGTCTGAGGCTAAACCTCATGAGCCGCTCATTCCTGATGTTATTTTTTTTCTGGCTGTTTTAGTCAGTGTTACACAGTTTTCAATAGTTAAATGTTCTTTCATGGAGTTCTTAAATGAAACAACAAAACACTACAAGCTTGTGCTGCTGTTTTGTAGTGTTGCATTCTCTTGCCTTTCTGTTGTCACTTAGTGAAGCATGAATTTATCAAAACATTCCTTTTTTTCTCTGGTTTTATCACGAGTAGACAGCACGTCTTATCTTTTCTACTCACCCCTTTGAGTCTGGAATCTGAGAAAATATTTTATTTTAAATTGGTTTTCTCTTGTGCTGAAGGCTGTTGGGCATTTCAGTCAATAACTTCGTATTTCCTGAGGCAGTATGTGTCTAGAAGTTGGAAGAACAAATGTTTTCTAGGCGGTAGGTGTGAGAAGCTGAAGTTCACAGTGTGGGCTCTACAAGCCCGGCAGAAGCAAGATCCCGCCAGGTACCAGCAGCATTTAGACACTGAATTTATACTGTGGAACCATATATGAAACATCTCTTCACCTTTTCAGCTCTTCCAGGGCCAAAACCAGGCAAATTCAACTGCAGTTGAAACTTGGTTGTATGCCCAGACACAGATTTTTGGAATACTAAATTTTTCTATTTCATCTATCAATACAGATTGTATTCAAAAATAAGGCTAGCAGACCCTACAGCATGTACTTCCATGGAGTGACACTTTCAAAGAATGCAGAAGGAGCTAATTATCCTCAGGATGCCACAGGTAAGAAATTTGTGGATCATGTTTTGAATGTCACTGAGCATTGTGGAGGGTTCCACTGCTTTCAAAGAGACACTGTAGGTCGGAATTCATGACCTGAATTCTGTGCTCTGCCTCTGCTGACTTTTTGTGCTGCCTTATGGAGAAACCAAGGTAGTAGCTGCAAAGCATTAATAAATAACCTTTCTTAAGTGTCTTAGTTTTCTGTTCTTGCTGGTGATTTTAGAGCCAAAAAGCTGAACTTCATTTATCTCAGTGGTAGTTTGAAATGACATAACTGCACCAATTTCATTAAAAGGTTCAGTCCGGCACTAAATAAAGATCTGGCTTTAAGTTTGTATTATCTTTGTTCTCGCTCTTTATTTTTCCTTAGGCAATGCCACCCAGAGTAAAGGAATTCAACCAGGGAAGACCTACACGTATGAATGGCAAATTGCTAAAACAGATCAGCCCACTGCACAGGATGCACAATGCATTACCCGGCTGTATCATAGTGCTGTAGATATTGAGAGAGATATAGCCTCTGGACTGATCGGCCCGCTTCTGATCTGTAAAAGTGAAGCACTTACTCAGAAGGGTGTTCAGGTAACATGTCTGGCAACCTCTCAGAGAGATTTTGCTCATTAATATTATTTGATCTACAGTGAAATTCATTTTTACTCTAATTTAGAGAAATGTCTTGTAGAGAGCAATCAAACTAATAGGTTCCTGAAGATATTATTTGAAGATGCAGTCTTTCTACAGTGGTTAGAGGAATTATATTCTGATTTTCTTAGCAAGAGCAGCATTCTAACAAGAAGTCAGCCTGATTTGCACGTCTGTTTCTAGACTTGAAAATAAACTTTCCTGCTGCTATTATATCTTCACACTTCTTCATTCAGATCTGAGCTGATCTTTCTTTGTAATACATGTTACTCAACATGGTCTGACAATCTCCAGCATCACTGATTCTAGAACAACCCAGTGGTATGGAAGAGTTCTGGGAGAGTTTCTCTATTTGCCATCCACTGAAATCTTGCTTGGAAAACATTAGAGCATCACTTGAGAAAAAATACCAAAAACTTAGTGCTCAGATGAAACCAGAAGGCTTGTCCTTTTACTATAAGCCCACCTGCATGTCAGTAGTGCTAGTAGCTTGCTCAAGGCTGCACTACAGGCTGGTTGCTGCAGTAGAGTGTCACACTGAAGTCCTGACCTCCTGTCCCCTTTCATTTAGCCTTTGAATCACACCACAACTCTGTTGAAGCTTATGTTGATTACGTTGTAGGTAAGTAAATCAGAACTGAGTAATTAGTGTTTCTGCTCATAAAATGTAATTATGCTTTTGCTGGTTGTCTTTCAGAAAAAGGCAGATGTGGAGCAGCATGCAATGTTTGCTGTGTTTGATGAAAACAAGAGCTGGTACATAGAAGACAATATCAAGGAATACTGCAGCAACCCTGCCACTGTTAGAAGGGATGACCTCAAGTTTTATAACTCAAACATAATGCACAGTGAGTGGGAAAACAAGCTGAAGATTATGAAAGTCGTGGGAGATTGAGCGTTCAGTGATTGCAGTTCTCAGATGTATCACAATTGGGGATCTCTCTAGCAGGCACTGGGCTGACTATGGGCCCTGAAGCAAAAGCAGGGGTTATTTAACTTTAATACAGCACTCTGCTGATTTGGAGATACTGTTTCCAGAGCTGGAATTTCCATCCAAGGGTATTGTGGTTTCAGCCCTGTGCCAGTCTCTCTCTGCAAACATAAGCCCAGTAAACTGTACTGACATCAAAGAACAAGAGGCTTTGAAAGTCTTTCACTTCAGTTTTCACATTGGTGAGGCATGAAAATATTAAGACCATCTTTGTTTTGCTTTCATTTTAGCAATAAATGGCTATGTGTCTGACAGAAATGAAATCCTTGGATTTTGCCAAGATAATGTTGTTCAGTGGCACTTCTCCAGTGTTGGCACTCAGGACGAGATTGTCTCTATTCGCCTTTCTGGGCATGCTTTCCTGTATCGAGGAAAATACGAAGATGTGTTGAACCTTTTCCCGATGAGCGGAGAGTCAGTCACAGTGGAAATGGACAATATTGGTAAGAGGCAAGACTGCAGTGTTTGAAAGCTCCTCCAAGTTGTCTTTTAAGCGTTGATCCATAAGAATTTACCAAAACAGGAAAGCTTTTCAGATAAACGCAGTGCCAGGAAAATCTTGAATCACTCCCTGTTGCAACTGATGTGTATGAAGTTCTGTTAGCTACACAGGTGCTTAGCACATACATAGTTGTAAACCATACTGAGGCTCTTTTAGTGGTTGTTTGTGTATTTGGATTTCTTTCCAATTCACAATTAGAATTGAAGTTAGCAGGAGTCATTTTAAGGTATTTCTAAGACAGTCCATGAGAACAATCCAGTATCACCTCCAGTGTTTTGATTCCCAACTGATTCCCAGCTTCTCCATCTTAAGTAACTTAAAATAGCCAAGACTCTCAAATTACTCTAGTCACTGTTGATTAAAGTGGCTACACATTATCTTATGTTATTGGCATTTAGCAACAGTGAAGTCTGCTGCACTGCATCAGGTCACTAGTCTACCAGTATCTATCTCAATATCTAACTATGATTAATACCAGACCCTGAAAAAATAATAATACTGTTCATGTAGCCTGCACTTAAGGAATTACCTGTGGAAGGACAGAAGTTTGTTCCTCGTTGAAGATTCTGAGTGTCCAATGATTATCTTGAAATCCCACAGGATTTAGGCATCTTTATTCTGTTCAAAATATCAGTGAGCTTTTTGGTTGTGACAGCTTAATATTTGTGTACAGATTAGAAACTCAAATTACTCTATTATTCTTTTAAATATTATCCTGTGTGCATTCAAAACCTTTTAAAATACTGTGTTTGTCAAAGGTTTGTCTACGTTGTCTCACAAAGTGCTTTGTTTAGAATTCTTTATGTATGTGGCAATAGATATAACACCAAAGACAGATCAAAATTAACACTTTATCTCAAAAGATGAAAATCTTAGATCCAGCTCTAAATATAGGATCTTTCATATCATTTTTTCTTTTTCATATTAATCTTTTTCATGGGGTATGTTTTGACTCATGTCCTAGGTATACCTTAATCTTTGGAGAAGATCTCCAGTTCTTGTTTGTTTGTTTATTTATTTATTTATATGGGCTCCTATTTATTTACATCTATTATTTTTCATTGCAGTGTAGCTCATAGGAAACTCAGCTGAGGATTAGCACTCTTCTATAGCAGATGCTGTAGAAAAAAAAACCAGCAATTGGCCCTCACTGTTTACATGGTAGGCAGCATTCACTCCCATAAATTCTGCATATTGGAAAAACATTTTTGTTTTGTTTGCAGGCACTTGGCTTTTAGCATCCTGGGGTGACACGGAGATGAGTTATGGCATGAGAGTGAGATTCAGAGATGTCAGATGTGACTACGAGGATGATAGCTCATTTGATGTTGTGGATTTCACAAACACCAAGACTGATAAAAAGGCTCTTTCCACCTCAGTTGAAGAAGATGTGGGAGGAGAAACAGAGGAAGATGATTCAGAATATCAGGATCTGCTGGCTTCTTTTTACTCCATCCGAAGCTTAAGAAATCCAGGAGAAACTGAAGAAACACAAAACCTTACAGCGCTGGCCTGGGGACAATATGAAGACGTTGACACTGCAAGTTCGAAGGTGGCTGTTGACCCAGATCTGACAGTTACAAATGGTAGTAAATTGACAGAGTTCTTAGAAACTCATATTGCTCCTCTCCAAGTTGAGGCTGAAACATTCCAGTCAAATTATACATCAGTCACAACAGATGAGTACTTACTTTTAGCTAGCACAAGTGATGGAAAGCCTGACTTAATAGTTGAGAATAGAAGCCAAAACAATTATGCAGTAGATCACAGTAATTTGTCTGGAAGTGAACACTTGCTGAGCAATGGAGAAGCCCATGTGAAAGCTGCAGAAGAGCCTCTGACTGATGGAAAGGGCAGTAATTTTTTTACTGAAGAACATCAAGAAGAAAGCACAGGGAAAGGAAATAACAGCATTAATAGTAAAAGGAAAAAGCGAAGTTCAGTGGCCATTAAATTTTACTCTGTCCAAAAGATGAAAGCCCTTCTGAATTATGTAAGAAATAAAAACGTCTCATTTTCTGACAAGACAAATGCACCTAATTCTGTGCAGCATACAGAGAACATATCCAGCACAGCCACAGTGGGAGATGGCCAGCATCCGAATGATTATGATGATGATCTGGAAGAGGAAGAAACTAAGGGGGGCAATGCTATGCATGCAGGTAATTTGACACTCGAGTTGAAAGCCACTGTAGAAGAAAATGAGTCTAATGCATCCAGCCTCTCTCAACTTGAGATATCCAAAGATAAACGAATGGATTTTTCTTCTTTAGAGCATACACTGGGCAATATAAGACCTAATTCAAGCCCTGCATTAGTGAAGAACTTTCTGGAAGCATCATTGCCCAGGGCTGTGAAGTACTCATCTAAGATGACAGATGAGGAATGGAATTTGGTGTCTGCAAAGGGGAGTCAGAGACTGGAGGCAAATGTAGACAAATCTGTTAGTGGTAAGTTGAATTATGGAGGCGGAAATAGTACACTATTTCTAAATAAGAAGCATATGAAGAAAGGTGAAGGATTCTCACATCTAATGGGAGAAAAACATAAAGGCAACAGCTTGCACCCACCTCTGAAAAGAAAGGAGGGGAACAAGAATGATACTTTGAGTACATCTGGAAACTTCGTCAAGATCCGAAGGAAAAAAAAAGAATATCCAAAAACTACTCAATTTTTGAACCCAAGGAGTAAAAAGCCCCAGAAATTCACCAGACCCACTGAAGAGTTTGGCCGCACATTGTTTCCGGGTGAGGCCAACCACGTAACACTGCCATGTTGCACTAACACCACAGAGTCACCCAGTGAGTCCAACCATGGAGAACTGCCAGGTTATACACAGCAGCTTAAGCCATCCATCACCATTGAGCTTCCCCATGGAAATGGAAACTACGAATACACTTCAGGAGAATATTACAGTGAGGATACATCAGGTGATGAATACGAGTACTATTACGTGAGCTTTGATGACCCATACATGACAGACCCAAAACTGAATGTCAATGAACAGCGTAACCCAGACAACATTGCTGAACATTATCTGCGTAGCAGAGGGAATGAGAGGAGATACTACATTGCAGCTCAGGAAGTCTGCTGGAACTATGAAGGGATTAAAAAAAGGTTTGGCTAAATCCTTTTCTTCCATTTTGCACATTATTGACACTAACAAAATGTTGATTCACGTGCTGATGAATTTAAGAGCATCTGTAACCTGCGGTGTGATTTCGACATTTCAGTTACAAAACTCTAAGAATTTTCCATGGGAGGCTGGAAACCCTTTAGAATGTCATATAAGTAAGAACAATGCAACTAAGAGCTCTTTAAAGAAAAAAAAGCTAATCTTTTGTAGTCTCACTAAAAGCAGTCTTTAGAACAGGCATGGAAAAAAACCTCTGTCATTAACTTCCAGTTAGTTTTGTTGTGCTTGAATGACCTGTTTTACATCCTCCTTGAGTTCTTAGGTTCTGTAGTAGAGACCGGACAAAGAAACCTCTTTGTATGAAGGCTTCCCTGATACTAAATGGAGTGACTGATCTAATATGGAAAGGCAGCATGAAATTGCACTGTTTCTAGCACTAGCAAGAAGTGGTTCTGGTGTTTCAGTTCTCTATTATGAAATTAGATAACAGCACTTACGAGACTGTAGCAATGCAAAGTGCAAAGTGCATACAGATGTTTCTGTTAGTTTTCTGGAAAAGATATATCTGTGAAGGAATAGGGTATAGGTAGTTGGCATGCTACGTTGTGAGCTAAGCTCTGATTTAGCTTCTTGAGGCTAATGGGGGGAAAAAAAAAGGGAAAAACAGAACTCAGGTTGCCAGAGACTGGTTGTGGTTTTTGTCAGTGACAAATGACCAAATCTTTGAAGGGTCTCCCAAACTGTAGCACTAGAAGTGTTGAAACAATGTAAGTTACGATTTTCAGAATCATCTGACATTTCTGTGTTTATTCTTCACATTCTGAAGTGTTTCTGTTGTATGAGTACTAGACTTCATTAGAACTATTTCCAATTCACCGTGTGTTTTCTTTTGGGGGGTTTCCTTTCAGTACGATGACGCATGACAAAATCTGTAAAGATGGCAGCACAAAAAAAGTGGTTTTTCGAAGGTACACAGACAGTACGTTTACGAAACTTCAGGATGAAGGTGAATATGAAGAACATCTTGGCATCCTGGGACCGGTTATCCGGGCTGAAGTGAATGATGTAATCCTAGTAAGTCACTGTTCTTTCAGTATGTGTACAAGATAGGATTTTTATGGCGATCTTACAGTGTGACATAGAATGGGTCTAAAAATGCCACACATTTTAAAAGATGATATAGGAAACACATTTTTCAAGCTAGAAATTGCCCGGTGGACAGAAGAGCACAGTGATGCGTTGTTTCATTGAAGGAGTATGTTTCTTTTTCTCTGTTATTCACAGAAAATTCACTTCTGTTTTTCTTTCTTGCATTTCCCACCATTAAACTTCAGTTTAAAAAATTAGATTTATGTTTAGCATTAAAAAGTTTTCTTAAACCCAAACTGCACTGAAAGTATTACATTTTATGTGAAAATGGATCGTGTTATTATTTTTTAAAAGAATTGAGAAAATTTGTATTCAAGATGAAAATATACAAACGTATATGTCCAAAACCTGTATTTTCTTCTGAAAACTTTTGCTCTAAGTGGTGGGTTAGTTGTGAGACAAACAAAAATGGAGAGAAATTGTATCTCTGGTCACCCGGTAGTACGTTTCCATTAGGAAGCACACTGATGTAGAGCTTCCCTGCTTTCCTCAGCCTTCTCCATCTATCTTCCAACACACAAGCATGGACTACATAGAATAGATCTCTCACCTTTCTGCTTATTTCTGTGAGTGATGTACAATAGGAACACGCTGAGCCACATTAAAAATACAAGGAGGAAAGAGTCTATTTTAGCTTGCAAATGTCATCTTTTAAAAGTGGTAAATATAAAATCTTCCTATCCTTGTGCTTATCTGGGACCAGTGTGACTGACATGTGCAGAGATCTAATGTTACTGTTTGGTTGTCTCATGCCCTTTATTATGACCATGCAGCCAAACATAAGTAGAAGCTCCCTATCTCACTGCTTGTTGTAAATAAACATTCCCAGGAGTGAAGAGGAGCAGCAGGAACCTGGGCTCAGTAGAAAGCAGGGAGATGGACGCATACTTCCTAATGTTTAATTATCAACCTGCATTGAAGAGTATGACACTGCATGGAGCTCTCAAAAGCTATTCTTACCAGCTTTGCTGTTGGCAATTGGCCTATGGTCATTATACAAATGTTGACCCTGATTTGAGATTATTAGAAGGTACTACATAGGGGCTTTGGTTTAGGCCCAAACTTGCTCAGCAGATTTTTTTGTTCTTTTTCTAGGTTCATTTTAAGAATCTGGCATCCAGACCGTATTCCCTCCATGCCCATGGACTTTTTTATGAGAAGTCCTCTGAGGGAAGCACTTACGATGATGAGTCTACTGATTGGTTTAAGGAAGATGATAAAGTGCAGCCAAATAGCAGCTACATATATGTATGGTTTGCAAACAGGCGATCAGGACCACTGCAACCAGGAGCAGCTTGTCGGTCCTGGGTCTACTACTCTGATGTAAATCTGGTAAGGAAATCAAAGTAGAAGTGATAGCGTTGCTGCAATTTATCACATAATCATAGAGGTGTGAAGATATCTCTTGATATTATCCAGTCCAATCTCCCCTTGCCTGCTCTGGTAGGATCAACTACAGCAGGTTGTCCAGGACCACATCGAGTCAGATTTTGAATATCTCCAAATGACGTTATTGTACAGATGTGGAAATGTAAAGTGCTGAACACTTTTCAGATAGCTGTCCTGACTTTTGGGTGTGATATTCCCACGTGAAATTTAATCTCTTATATTCAGTTAAAAGAGGATGTTAACTGTTGATTAATTTAGATTAGGGAACAGTAGTAGATTGAGGCGACTAAAGATACAGTGCACTTGAAATTCAAGTCCCTTGTGTTACATCTTTAGGGCCTTATGCATTTTCGTAGAATGTTTTTGACATCTTTTAGGAAATCCATTCTTACATTTAATATGGGTTTACTACCTTGTAGGAGAAAGATATACACTCAGGTTTGATTGGGCCAATACTGATCTGTGAAAAAGGAACCTTCAGTGCATCAAACAACAACAGAACAAACACCCGAGACTTTTTCTTGCTTTTTATGGTCTTTGATGAAGAAAAAAGCTGGTACTTTGACAAACGCTCTAGAAAGCCTTGTATTGAGAAGACCCAAGAAATGCAACAATGCCACAAATTCTATGGTACTTATTTTCTTTTTTCAAGTATTCATTGGGGTAGAGGGAAAGGTGTTGCAGGAGATATCTCAGATTACTGCTTATGAACAAACGTAAATCTTGCACGTTAGTTATGTGAATGGTTTTTTTTGCTGTCGTTGTTGTCCATTGTACCCATGATAGTCATAGTTTCGTGAGCAAAGATTAGCATCAACTGGAAAATTGTTGTTAAAATGCAGAAAGGATATTGACCTGAAACTTTCAAAAGGCTTTTCAATTTAAAGAAGCAAACAAACAAGAAAACCATACCAAAACAAACTGACACCAACCCACTCTTTCCAGTAAGAGGCTAATACTCTGGAAAAATGAATCTTTTTGCAAGAAATATAAAAATACAATAATAATTTGGCAAATCAACTAGTTCTACTGAAAGAATTTTAAGCAGTTTGAGGACTTCATGTACTTCTCTATGGATACAGAGATTTTATTTATGTAGAGTGGAGTAAGTGGCTAAGTGTTGAGAGGTAATCTCTTGTTCTCTTTGAAATAATAGTCATTACCGAAATTCTATGAAAATCTACCCAATATGTGAGCTGTCTTTAAGAATCTGGTATTTGTGTGCTATTAATTATATAAGTAATCATACTTGAAAAACAATGTTGATAAGTAGGATATGCTTTTTGATAACGTGGTCTCTATAATCATTTATTAATCAAAGATATCAGATGTGATAGAATACCCCCTTGTTCTCCTACCTGACAGATTGCAAGCAAACTGTGCTTAAATCTTCTGGTGAGGTCCCTGGATTGCCTGAATGGATGGTACATAGATTGTAGTGTGTAGCATTTTAGACTGGAAAAAGTGATGTTTTTCCTGAGTATATTAAATATTTCAATAAATACTTCATTAAATATTTGACTTATTTTAATAACTACTTTCTAGCATTTCTGAAGATCTGTTTTGTGAAGAGTTAACCATTTCAGCAATGTTTTTTTTTCAGCCATTAATGGGATTACCTGCAATTTGCAAGGCCTGAGGATGTATGAAGGTGAACTTGTCCGATGGCACTTGCTAAATATGGGAGTGCCAAAAGACATTCATGTTGTTCATTTTCATGGACAGACATTTGTAGAACAACTAGAGCCAAAGTATCAGCTTGGTACATACACACTCCTTCCAGGTAAGTATCAGAATAAATTCTAAGGGTCGATTAGTACAGTCATGCCAATGTAAATGTGAACAGAAGTTGGCTTTGGGCACAGGGAGAAAGAATTCGAGGGTGCTAACAGTTCGGTCGCCAACAATGGTCAGAAACTCACCATTTTGCACCTCACTTAACATTTTGGGAGGTGAGAAAAGAAGACATGAGAGATATAAGTGAAGTTATGGACAAAACATATGTGTTTGGGCAAATGTCTTCCTCTCAGATGAGTAGAGGTGTATATGGAAAATAAATATTAGTATGGTCTATAGTACTACCTTCTGTTTGCGTTTTCTTGCCACTTACTAGGTATGTGACTGTTGAATGGGTTTCTCTTCTTTGTGTCTTTGTTTTCCTTTCTACAAAGTAGTTCATAGATTGGGTTTGGCTTTGTAAAGTGCTCGACAGTAAAGAAAGTAAAGGAATTCCGTAGGATCGTGTCTGCCACAAATTCCTCATGAAATTAGTAATGTACAATAACATAGCTGTCCTGTTCATACGTTCCCAGATGTATGAACTCCACTGGAGTCCCATCAGTGTTTGTTGGGAATTACTATTGGTAGATACCAATAATAATTGGTATCTAAAAATAAGTAGGCTTGTGAGCATTTATTTTTACAATGTAAGATGAGTATGATGCAGAAAAAACAGAACCGATGTTAGCCCTAGGAGAATGCTTACATTCAGAGAGCAATTAAATAAGCTAAAAGCACTCTTTAGGCCACAGAAGGTACTCCTTTGCCCATCACTGTCAGCATTGTGAGTGTGCAATAACAGCACTTACAGAGGCTGCATTGCCAGCTATGCATGTTATAAAAAAAAAAAAAAGTGGAAGCAATTGGCTTGGAATGATAGGATGTTATTTCAATGAACATTACATGATTTGTTCACTGTTTAAGTCTTTTAAGGTAATATTTTTCACCATGACATCTCTGTATGTTTTTGTTTAAATGAGAAACCAGAATTGTCATGTCTGCACTAACTAGAAACATGAGAAAAGCAATGAAGCATGTGTTGTGTTTTCTTAAAAATAAATAAATCATGCAAATAGCCTAAAAGGTCTGCTTCCTACTCAATCCTTGGCATTCCTGAGGTATGCAAAAAGTGAAGGAAAGGCCCGTACATGTGAGTGTCCTTTATCTACTCTTCTTTCCTTTACATCCATCCTGTTCATTACTTGAACGACACATCGGGGGAGCAAAAGTAAGGACTGCAGTCAGCACCGCAGAATCAACACCCCTACCTTATGTAATAAACTTAGTGTTGTTCCTTACATGGATCAGCACCATCTGCTATGTTTAGACGTCTATTGTTACATACAGTCATCCACGGTTTTGTAGCTTGCAGCAGCAGGAAAGACTAGGTTTTGATCTGCTCTCCTAATTCTCTGTCTCCAGATTGAACTTGCTTGTTAAGGAAAAAAAAAAGATTGGCACAGTGGTGTTAGTTCTGCTTTCTCTGCTATGTTTAGCACAGACAAATTTTTCGGAATCATGCCATAGTATGATCTCTGCATAGTATGATGCTCTGTGACATGCAACCTCACTAACATCAACCTTATAATAATGCTAACACTTCTCATATGTTTTTTTTCTCCCATTTTTTCAAGGCTCGTTTCAGACAGTTGAAATGAAACCCCAGAGACCTGGCTGGTGGCTTTTAGACACTGAAGTGGGGGAATATCAGCAAGCAGGAATGCAGGCTTCCTATTTGGTTCTGGAGAAAGGTACTGAATTAAGGTATTTTTTGGCTAGGGAAATCGAGCTATAAAGTCATCTCTGTCCTTTCAGGGTCACTGAAAATAAATTTGGGAGATTGTTCTGCAAAAGATCAAGGAGGGGGTGGAGTGATTACTGTAAATTTATTCTAAAAGAAAAAATGTTCAACCTGTAGCATACTAGCTTTGAATTCATTGCTTTTCTCACAGTGACCATTAGATTAACTGATTGAAAGAAACTGCAGAGATTTATTTGTCCTTCTCTGGGAAAAGAGTGGTGAAGTTACAGTGTTATTCAGAATTGCTCTGAGCAAAGCCATCTTAGAACATTCCATAAGGATATATACTGGAGCTAGACCTCCCTTTTAACAACAAACTTACTGTGCTCTCTCCAGAGTGCAGGATTCCAATGGGTATGGCAAGTGGAGTTATACTTGATTCGCAAATCAACGCTTCACATCATATAGGTGAGTTAATAGTTGAAAAGGTCCAAGCACGATACTGAATATCACCAGCGAAGTGCTGTAGTTCCTTTATTTTTATTTTTATCTTTTTTATATCTAACAAGATCAGTTCAGTAATGAATCATCTGTCAGGTTAAAAAGCTCTCCAGTTCTGCAGACTGTGACCTATATTAGATAGCCCTCATCACTGAATTCAAACACTCTCATGGGTCTTCTGTCAGCACCATAAGCTTGAGAGTCAAGCAGTTCTGTGTCAATGGCCTGCTGGATGACCTGGAACAAATCTAGCTTCATTTTTTATCCTCTGGGCTCCCTGTTTGTAAATCAACATGAAGTGTTGAAAAATCTTGCAATTTGCATGTGATATGAGCTGTCGAAGTGCAAAGTGCATTTGTATTGAAATATTTGGGAAACTGGCATCCAGAATGATGACAGTGTTTGCTTTAGCAATTTATTTTCTGATATGAAAACAGTATCATTTTCTTGATAAATGGTTAGGATTCTACATAGACAGTGGCAAATGTTTGTGCAACCTATATACACCTTCACTGTTCCTTTTCCCTTTTTCCCTTTTTCCTTTTTCCCTTTTTTTCCCTTTCCCCCCCTTTTTTCCTTCCCCCCT
>JANHGO010002425.1:0-30074 GCA_024606505.1 Aquila spilogaster
AAAGCATAACAATCCATCAGTTTAGGAACACAAACTAGATTTCAAATATGTACTTTACATCTTAAAAATCTGCTACATTACAGTTTTCTTGAAAGAACTAAATTCCATTGTAAAGTTTCCATCACCTTATTGTGTGTTGCTCCTGAACTTTAAAAGGACTCATTCATCAAGTATTTGCTCTAATTCAAAATAATTCTACTGTCCTAGTAATGTTCACAAAAAATAGAGGCCTGCCCTACAAAAAGTAATTGTGAGCATATAAATTGAAATACACTTCCTTCAGTGAAGGATGTGATAATTTGCAAGAACAAATATATAGAAACAATCCCTGCTCTAAGCCTGTTGTGATGACCACAAAGATGTACTTTTTCCCTAGTCCTCATAGGAATAGCAATCACAATATAAAGTAGAAGTATATAGCATGCATTCACACTAAAATGCCTTTTAGCAGTTAACCCATACTGACAAGGTTTCAGTAGAACATCTTGCATGTAGGTATGCAAGTACAGAGCACAACAAAAGTGGTTTTCTTTTAGGCTGAAAGCCATCATCAGGGGTAACTCACTCCATGATGAGCCCAGGACATCTAGTCAGTGCATGTGGAGGAAAGATGACTTCTTGCATTCAAATTTGAATCACTTTTGATATTATTAGGAAATATTGCCAGTCACCCATATCTGGATACAAATGGGGATTATGGGCATTTTCTAAAAAATTCATCTTTCAAGTACTAAATATGGAGCAGGGCTAGCTTCTAACTTCAATAACCCAAATGCAAATTTCAGCCTTTTGAAAACAAGAACAGTATGGTATCCTCTGGCTGACAAAACAGACATAGAAGGAGAAATATTCATCAGCAGGACATCAGAAAACTAAGAGTACCTGTGCTCAAAACAGCTTTCTGCACAAGAACAGAGCAGGTCGTTGCCACTGGTACACTCCTGTCAATTTGGCACATGGACCAGTCAAGCTGGGTAGGACAGGAGTGATGCAGAGAACTCCTATCCCATTTACAAGGCCCGGTCACCACAGTTTCACTACAGTCAATGTAGGAGGTTCTAGACACAAATTGCTATAAAGGAGAATATGAACTTAAATTAACAATTCATCAATACTCCAAGATGAAAGAGTATTAAGAACTTCATGTTTCCTTTAGGTCAAGAGCATGCATACAGCACTCATCCAAATGCAGCAGATAACACTGCAGTAGAAAAAATTGATAAAATACACAGTTCCTAATCCATTACATCTGAAGAACATTTTATATCTCCTTTAAACCATCACAGTAGTTAATGGTGAAGAAAACAACTTCAAAACAAAAAAGATCAAGAGTCTGTAAGGACAACATACAGACAAAAAGCACTTAAGTGATACTACTTTTGATATAATCTTATTAATTATACAACAAATTATTCCTTCAGTCTAGTGAATAAGACAGGAGAAGGAGTAGCTGTTACTCAGTAGAGAGTATATGCATGTGATTGCCTCATTGATTCTTCAATAATAAAAACTTCCACTTCAAAAAAAAGTTTCTACTCCTTGTAAAATAGATAACCCTCTCCAACTGATTAGATATGAGGCCCAGAGGCCTCTTCAGAGAGAAAGAAAAAACAATGGATTATTGTAAAAAAAACCCAACAAAAACCCCAACATATCCCCTCTCCTCTGGCCTCACTTCTCTTACTGCTTTAAGTTTCAAGTCCAGAAGTGACAACTTCATAATGATTTCAAATACCTTCTAATCTACGGATCACTGTAACAGATATAAACAGCAGGCATATTCTTGGATAAAATGCTGGCAACAGTAAGATCAAGATCTGTAAATATCAGCACTGTTATCATTCCTCCTGCAGGATTTCGAAAAAATAGGCCTCTTGCTTCTTGAACAAAAAGTTGCAAATCGCTTGGTAAGTTTTCAAGATCCTAAAACAATTACATATAATTAAGCTGAAGTTTTGATTTTTGTATTGAGTCTTCAAATGTAAAAAGAAACAGTGTTACTACTTAATTATGGTCACTTTAGTCCTTTGGAACCTTTGAGAAAAAGCAGTACCTAAACTAATAAAAAAACCTCCCCAAAACACAAAGTAAGAATAAAAGAATGAAAAGGCCAAAGCACGTGAAGTTTTTCTTTAAGGTCTTTTTTTCCCCCCATACAAAATCACCATTGGTACTTTTACACTGTGCAACTAAAACCAAATCTAGATGTTAATAACTTGACTTTTTGTTCCTAATAACCTTCATCTCAGAAAAAATTCCACAATTTCCACTTGCCTGAGGCATCCATAATTACACTGAAGAGAGAAATATACTTTATTAATAAACTGCCTATTGTACTATGAGTGGCACTGACTTTTTCTACCTCTCTTCTTTGGTAAGAGCCAGAAATTGCTGATGGGAAAGATGGATGTTTTATTTTTAAAGTTTTATTGAATATAGAAAGCATTAATACTTAAACCTAACCTGCCTTTTCATAAGTGCAGTAAAGACATCCAGTGCTGCTACCACTTTAGCCATTTTTGGACTTAATCATGTGCCATCAATATTAATGTCATTTGCTAAGAATCATCTTTCTAGTAGTTTCCTGTGCTGCTACATTAAAGATGATTAAGTCTAGCAAGGAAGCTATAGAATAGATAATATTCATACTGCATTCATCTTGAAAGGTACACATCAGCAAACTAGAAAATATAAAATGCCAACAGAAAAAGGTACTGCTAGATAATAAATTTTATGGTAAGAAATTAAAACTCTATGCTGGTGAGCATTAACTGGCAATGAATTACGTATAAGACTTTTAACAGCAATCCAAATACCAATAGTTAAAATTAATTCAAATCCAGTGAGAATGTTGATGAAGTAAGCTGCAACTCCATAAATTTTACCAGCAGGAAGAGCAAGAATAAGGCTAGCATAACCTCACTGTCTGAAAAAGCACGGTTCAATTTTAATGTACCTTTTTTTAAAGCTGTTTTCTCCAATTTGTAGAATGTAAAGAATATAGGACCTTTGTTTAAACAAACAGCTTTTCTGGTCCAGTACAGAGTTGTTTGATTTTCAGAAGAGTTTTATTACTCTATATCTGAGAGAGCAAAAAGAAATAAATTCATACCTTTCAGTGATTCTGAAGCCAAGTCTGCTCCCTTACGGGTTCCTTAATAGCAGTGCACAAATTGACACTGGTTTGGTGAGGTTACAACAAAGGCAAAAAACGTGCTTTTGGGCAATTTAACCTAAAATACATGCATGCAAGTTGGTATGCATAGATATAGTTTCCTACAATTTTAATGAAACTGGAATTAAAAACCCATAAAGTCAAAAATAAGATATTTTTAATTTTTGCTCCAGAGCAACTGTACAAAAACCAGTTAGACTGATTTTTGAGAACTGAAACAAATAATAAAGAACCTCATTCATCTTCACAAAAAATTTTGATCATGGGTTCAAGTGAATCTCAAATCAACTCTCATTCCTTGCAGTACTCATTTAAAAATGATAAATAATCAAATAACAGGGCACAGAAGCAGTTTTCTCCAAAAGTTGCCTGTAGTAAAACAGATTTGAAAAGATCTATTAGCTATGAATATAAATGCTGAATATGTAATTTAATGCAGGCAGTATTGTTTAAGATAAATAATTCACTCTTTCCTGGACTGTCTCCTCAAAATGTATTTGCAACTGAACAACAGAAATTACCAGCTCTTCAGAACCGTCGTAGCTTTAATGATACCTTCCAGAGAGGGAATCCAGTGCCTAGAGGACCTCTAATCAGCAGGAACACAGTAATTCCTACAGGCATGGAAGAAGGAAGCTCCCTGATCCTTTTTGTATCTACTTTTTGTTTTCCTGGTGCATTACATACTAGTGAACACAGTAAGAGAGAGAGCCTCATATGCATTCTGTATTATGCCTCCTCCAAGACCTCAGGCTTGGACTTTCAAAAATGGCTGAGATTATTAAGTGCTCCTGAAAGCCAGAGCACTTGGCACTCCAACACATCTGAAAATCATCTTCTGAAAACCACACTATGTCAAGAGCCTTATTTGATGCCTTTTGGAAGCAATAGGTGCCTTCTTACTATTTCATTTGACTTTGGATAACGTTTTCCAGGAAATACAAGGCATTGCAGGTGAAACTGCTCCCGTAACACACATGGTCATCCAGTCTGCAAAGCAGTTCAGGCAAAAACTACTGCAGCAGGTTACGGATGCAGCATACTTAACTTGGAAGTAACTTCCAACACATTTTATACATTAATTTTGTATATTTGTATGCAATTTATGGATGTGACAATATTTTCCTTGTGCCCAAATATTCTCCTAAGTATCAGATATGTTGGCTATGATTTCTCGTGACTAGTTTTAAAAGTGGTTGCTTCTTGGTTTTACTGGAGCTCTCTCAAACTTTTCTCAGGAAATGTTTACAGAAATATGTTCCCTAACAGCCATTACATATGGCCCTACTATGCTCTTCAATCATTATTTTACTATGATAACTAGTAATAATCTCCCAATGTATAGAATTCCATCAAAGACTTTGTTATCCTTGTTTCAGGACTATTCTGCACGTGCAACAGCCAGTTAAAGTAATAAAAATATCAACAGAAAGAAAACCATAATATGAACATAGTTGTTTAATAATTCTAGCATTGTTGATCCATCCCTTTCTTAACATAATTTCATATTTGCTCATTATGCACTGCAATAGAGTTGGTCTTGGAGTACCAGACAACCACCTCATGTGGGTAAAAGCCTGGTGTACTAATCCATGCCAACAGCCCCACTCTGGCTGTCAAATACCAGCAGGCTGTTTTGCTTCTTTCCCTGCCCAGATACATGCCAGAGGACTAAGGAAAAGGTAGGGGAAGATCTTTCCCCAATCACTTCATCTTCAGTAGAAAGATTAGTAAAAACATTCGTCATGCTTA
Organism: Aquila spilogaster; assembly: GCA_024606505.1. Classification (NCBI taxonomy): domain Eukaryota; kingdom Metazoa; phylum Chordata; class Aves; order Accipitriformes; family Accipitridae; genus Aquila; species Aquila spilogaster. Next base: position 4,928 of record JANHGO010002425.1, read on the forward strand.
AAATACATAAGGACTTCCTAAAGCTAAAGAAAAGCCAAACCTCACACCCCCCCATGAAACAAACTTTCACCTACTAGTAAAACTGGATTATGAAGTTTTAGGAATTCAAGGTCAGACAGAAATTTAAAGGAGGAAATGAAAGTCCTGTGGATTTGCAAATGTGACTAAGCAGATATGGTCCATAAATCATCTTTCCTAAATCCTAGTTACCTAAACTATGATTTACCAAAGTAGGACCGTACACGTAAGTTAATTCAAATTACATTTAACTGAAATGAAGGAAGCTATTCACACCTCATAGCTATTGTTTCAGGCCCTCTTGTAAACTCAGGAAATAATTTCAACACTTCTGAAACTCTTTTCATGTTTGGAATGTTTTCTTTGCAGCTATTTGAAAGGCCTCAAAAAACTATGCTACAAATGTCAATATGAATTGCGCTCTATCTATTCATTCAAGTATTCTGCATATTTGATCTCTGAAAACTTGATTATTATACAAATAAAGACTATATTTCTGCAAACTTCTTGCATAATACTATTTTTCACTCAAGAACCTCAAATTCCTGATCATTTTAAGGAAAAATGCCTCCCATATTACTTCTGTGTAAATCAAAAGACAAAACATAACCAACCCCAGTAAGGCAAATTTTCCACCACCTACTTCTCCCCCCCCCCCCCCTTCAGTTTCTGGAATTTTTCTCTAACTTCTATTATTGCTAAACACAGAACTGAATTTCACTTCATGTTTCTAGTTTTACCATGAGGCTTTCTAGTCATCTTATGACCCGTGCTCCTTGCTTTTTAGTCTTTCCCAACACATTATTTGCCACCACGGCACACTCAGGAGGAGTGGGAAGGAGGAGAGGAGAGAAGAAACTAATCTCCAGCAGTACAATCAAGTATAATTTAAATGATATGAAGAAACATTTGGGATTTTCTGTGTGGAATTATGTATCATTACTATGCCAATTTAAATCACGCATAGGAAGTCCACATTTTACATTCCCAGAAATTCATGACATTTTTCAGCAGTCAGCTCTATTAGACTAATGTAATAACACTGCCAGCCACCATGCTTAAGTCATAAGCAGTATGATTGGATTTGTCTGCTCATTGCATTTTCAATTTGAATAACAGTCATATTATTCAACTGCAAATATCTTTTTTGTCTAAATACTCTACTGTTTTAAGTAGTTGGAGCTGGGACAGCAGCATCAAACACTAAGGAGGAGCAGAATAGGCTATTTCTATTGTATTGGTATACAATCAAATTCCTAGATTTTGTGAGGTGTTCTACCTTACTATAGCACTAAAAAGAAAAAGTCTCATCCCCTTATGCTACTGTTATGAATAGTACAGTCATCAGAAATATTCTGAATTGGCAAAATTAGTCTAAATTTTTCCAAATGTTTAGTTGCCAACTTTATAAGAAAGAGAGCTTTGTAGTGGTCCAAAAAGGATGGCAAGTACAATGTAAGTGCTTGTCTACATGGAGAAGCAAGCTGGAACAGCTGTTCCACAACAGCTCCCACAGCAGATGCTCTTATTTCAGAAAAAAGTGCTTTTTTTACACATTAAGAAAGAGTAGAAGCCAGGGCACCCTGAGGCTTTGGCTCTGTGGAGTAATACAACCCTCATAAAGAGTCAATGTGAAAGACTTACTGTTTTTCAATATGTACACTAGAGTATTTCACAGGGTTTTAATCTCTCCTCCCTTTCATTTCAGCCAGTAGAGAACTCTTAAGTGATTTACAGGGATTCATCAGGTTGAACAATGTTGTAGACAAGAGAGGGCACCAGGACTTGAACAGAAGACGATTTAACCATCTGATCCAGAATTATTTGAGATAGGCCATACAACATTCCTGTAGTGACGTAGTCCACCATCTATAGAGGGAATCTATGGGGGGAAATCTTGAGGTTTTAAGATACTGCATAGGAAGGCAAAAAGATTTCTATTTTAAACATGAACAAAATTTCATTATTTAAAACACAATAAAAATAAAACTGTGTGTTGAAAAAGAATTTAAGTGCCCATACTAAACAAAACCAAAATAGGTAAATAAAAAAGATAGCTTATTTTTTCAAAAGTGGTATAGAAGTAGATTGATTTTTGTTCTGCAATCTAAAAAAATGTACACTGACATTTCAGTTTATTTCATTCAATGTTCATATTGCCATTTTGTCTCTTTCCTGTTTTTTCCCCCTTCTATTTGCCACTGAAGTGGACTGAAAAAAGAGGATAAAGAAGAAAGAATTTAATTTCTCTTAAACCTTTGTCAGAAAATTTAAGTTCATTTTCTCCCCAAAACCACCCTTTACATTTAAAGACAGGAAGAGCTCTTTTGCTTTTATATAATCAGTTCCAGAGGCATTTGATTTCTTTTCTTCCAGCTAGTGAAACCATGTACGTACATTTTGAATCCAGGAGTACCCAAGGGAAAAAGAGAGCATAATAGTCCTGTCTATATCTTAAATAACTTTCTCATTTCTCAAAACTGTTAGCCTTTCCAAGCATCTGAAACAATAATCAAGCTGAATCCCTTTATTTTTATGTTACATACAAGTGTTCTCTCTTTGCCTTGATTTTTCTGAAATCCTCAAACAGAAGAGGCCTCAGAGCATGGGCTGGGGCCTTATAGGAAAACAAAACAATAAATGAAACTATGGAGGGTTGTATTATGTACTGCTCTCTACCAGCAAAGGCCAGGGCCTGGGCTGTGGTCATGGTTATGTCCCCCTAATAAGCTGGAATGACCTCAGGTGGAAGGGGTTCATAATTCACATGAATGGGTACCTCTTCCACAAGACCTTGCCATATGCACATGCAAACCAGTGATTCATGGAAATAATGTTGCAAACTGGTGATGCATATGGATGGAAGGGTTTCAGGATTTTTTAAGTTGCATTTGTTTTAGAAAACTGGTAGTAATTCAAGAGGTAATGGAAATTATTACCAGAAGTGCGACCAATAGGATTTAAACTGACTGCATGTGAGAATAAGCATGCGTTTTGAGTTTTTCTCGCTTTGGCAGCAGATTGGTAACCAACTTCATCTTTTATACTGTTTACAGAGACACCTGCAGATGTGGGAGCAGCCACCAGAGGGCTCCCATATATTTTCCATTCAGGTAGAAAAATGTTGAGATTACCAAAAAATTAGGATTATAAATTTTGCCTTAAAAGTTTAAAAAGCAGAATTGAAAGACAGAAAATAACAGACCATTACGATGATCTTAACATACTTGGTAGCTGCAAAGATTGTTTGAGAAAAGATAAAAATCCCCAGATTTTGAAGGCTACTTTAATGCTAGTGCTAATACACAGCACTAAACAAAATGGGTCAGAAGCTAAATGCGTGCAACCTGTAGGTATTTCAGTGAAATGAAAAGCCTAATTACTATGTCACCTGGCACACTGTCTCGCTAGGGAATGCCTAAAAATTACTTCTAAAACAAGTCTGGGAAAAAACCAAACAACAAAAACCCACCACAACACAACCAAGACACCTCAATAGTGCAAAGAAAAACCTCAGAGAGAGGACACCAAGGGTCTAAAACTTATCTTCTGAGAGCCAGTACTCCCATCTGCAGAAGGAACCTTGCCTTTCCATGGAACAAGGTAAAAACCAAAAGAAAAAGCCAAAACCAGTACAAGTCTGAGTAAAGCAGTGAAATCACACATGCACACTCAGAAATGGCATTAAAGTAGGTACGATTAATTGTATTCCAGTTCATGAACCGAAGGGAGCTGTTTGGTGAATGTAAAGATGGAAATCCATGTGAAAGATCTGAATGTCATGAACCAAGATAAACTAATCCATTCACAACAGGTGATAGGAAAGATGGCATTTTTCAAAGACTGCATGACAAAGCTGCACTCCCTGAACTCCAGGTAGGGTACTGCAGGAGGAGTGGTACGGAATCTCTGGAGCACTTTCAGCTGAAACAACTCAAACAACTGGGACTAAGAGGGTTGCGCCTACAGCAGCAACTTTACTACTTTCCCCTCTCTCACTTCTATTTAACACATAGGCACAGCCATCAGAGATGCAAACATGGAAGTTATTTGCCCAACAGTGACCAGGTGGCTTGTTGGAGAGCACGGAAAGCTGTAACATTCTGGAACAAGTTAGTACTAATAGCAGAAAAAATAGCTGAGGAACAAATACCTTTAGAGCCATATATTTATGGTTCACTGTTTGGGACTAATAAAGGCTACAATTCAACATTAAAATGGATCCTGTACAATTTAAAACGATTGTTAATTAAACCATAGTAAGATTGTGAGAAGGCAGAATGACCTGCTCAGAAAGGCATTTTTAACTCAGTTTGCATTCCCAGCTTTGTATGAAAAAGTACTTTATCAAAACAAAGGCACAATGGAAGCAGTTTGTAAGTTGGAGAAGCCATTTTCTAAAATTTAGATTCAGGAATTCTTAGAAATGTAGCAAAATAAAATACATATTTTATTAAACTACCTGCAAGACATAGAAGCAATTTCTACCCAATTATTAAAAAGCTGAAAATATACATGCATGTAAGAACTACAGGATACTAAGTGTGACACAGTGCAGTGAAGTTAATTTAGTGGTCCATCATCTGCACAGCATGCTAAAAAAAATGGTTGAAAAATACTCTAGCATCTGTATGTTTATATCTCCATAATCCTGGCAATCAAAACAGGAAAGTTCAAGTCATGAATGAATTTACAAGGTCTAGCCTCAAACTATACAATTATAAATCAAAATTATAAAGGCAACACCAGACAGAAAAATATCCTAATGGTGTTACCAGGTATTACAGAGAAGCAGAGCAATTCCAGACAGAAAAAGGTATATAATATTTATAAAAAGTAAATACAGCTGCAAATGTCTCATGCCTTCAAGCTTTGGCATCACTAATGAAACTGTCATAAGTGATACTGAAATTTGATGTAGGGATTTCTGTTTGATACCAAACGGAAACAAAAAAATATTCCCAGGAGGACAGGTAGTGAAACAGCAGGTAATAATGCCGAACCACTATCAGACCATAACTCTATGCCAAGTGTCAGAGATTGTCAGTGTCCAGCTCGACACCAACTTCAGGAGGAGGACACTACGAGATGGAAGAAGTTACCCATACTGTAAGCTTGCATATTCGGTGACATTTGTAGCATCTCAGCAGTATTTGGAAGAAGCACAAGGGCCCTTCAAAATTCTTCTAGAATGGAAAAGAGCCATAATACACCAATAATAATAATAATAATAATAATAATAATAATAATAATAATAATGTCTAATATCTCTAAAATAAATACAAAATGAAAGAGTATTTACTAAAGACTTAACCAAATCTAGTCAAAGTCACACATTCTAGAGATGATATTTAACACAAAAGAGTTATGTAACATTATTGCTTTGTAATTTCAAACTCGTATCTCAAAACTGATATGCCTAGTTTCCTCTGAATGTCCCTAGTGCAGTTCTCTGCTGGCGTGGGACTTGTGGCCGACAATTTTCAGCCACGCTGGTCTCATTACAGCAGTGCTAGAGTAAGGGTTAAAGTAGGTCATATACTGGAAAACTAGTCATAGCAACTGGGGTTTTTTTCCTCTGCTTTTCCATAAACAGCAGAGAAATCTGGCATTAAACCAAATACTTATTTATGGACAACATTTATTTTTAGGTATTTATTTTAGTCACTGGAGAACAATTGCAGCTAAATGTACTTATTACTATATAGAAATCTATTTTTTGAAATATCCTCTGTCAATGTAAATTTTTTGTCACTCTTTCTCCTTTATGCGCATGCTGTGTGTATTAATCACATACATTTCCACTGCATCGGGAAGCTGTGTGATCTTCCGAAGTAAAAGACGCAATCCTGAAGTCCCCTTTCAGCTTTTACGTAAAAAAACCCTAATTGCTCTGCATACTGGTTTTCTTAAGTAAATGCTGGAATAAGAATAGGAGACTCAGGATTTTATACTATGACTTGAGTGAGCTGGTCGTTGCTAGTAGAACCAAGTTTCTTACAAACCCTCGGCACAGTAACCTTGACCTAGACTTTCAATTTAGAGCCATTCATTTCCACTGCCAAAAGAGAAAGGCTGTGCCTTCAACACCACATTTGTTTCTTACACAGGCAAAATAGCACGAAATGAAAATTTTACACCCTCTTTCTACAGGCCAGAGCTTTTCTACTGAATTCACACTTAAAATTTCATGCTTCTGTCAGGGATTCTTCTGTTACTTTATGAATCAGCAACTTTTTCTCTTTACATTTTCTGCATCTTTCCCCTTGCCCTCTTTTGTCTTATTGATTTGTCCCACATTCAGGATGAGGCCTGAACTGACCACAGTCTCCATATGTTTGCCAGTTATTTATTGACATATGTTCAGGTCAACCTCTGCAAGGTAAGAAATTTTTGTTTACCCCATTCTGCAGACTGATAGCCAAGCCAGAGATTAGATGATTACATAATACAACTACAAGTGGTTGTGCTTGTAAACTCTGTAATACCAGTGTAATGTATTTCAGCCAGCTTTTACATCTCAGCTATCAGCAGAGATTTTTCAGAAGTTTCTATGCTGCTTACAGGGCTCAGAGGGATGCAGCCATTGCATCGAACACAGGCCTGAAGAGGCACACAACTGCGTGCACATGCACAAATCAGCTTAACGCTCATGACTCCTCACAAAGCCTTCACGATTCTTTTATCTCTACAGAAAAGAGGGAATCATAAGGACAAAAATTACGAGAACAACAATTCAGAGATCAGCAGTTAAAATCACTGAGTATGCAGGATGCCAGACAGCTATCCCAGCTTTCTCAGGTTCAGAGTGCTGCTGCAGTAGGTGAGAAGTGACCTATTACCTAGCTTCTCATTTTCTTGTTCAACGTTTGATATTACTTTCTATTGAAAAGGTAACATAATCCCTCACCTTGCGATCCACTGGTTTTACAATATTTCAAACGATGCAGTGACACCAGTGTCTTTAGAAGCACTGTGCAGGCAGAATGCAATGCAAGCCTTGTACAATTCCCCCCCCCGCCCCGCCACAAATGCCATAATGGCTTTTCCATTATTAATGATAACTTGGACTGTTCCAAAATGTTGTAAGGTGGTCACTGGACCCATATTCTACCTAGGCCATTAACTGTTTCTCTGATTATATCAAAAGACATCTCAATTCCCCATCTACCTCCCTGCTACAATTGCTTCATCAATATTCATAAGATCCAAGAGCTTGATATTGATTACCGCATCTAATGGACTCATTATGCAGAGTCATTGTGACCTCTGAAGCAATTCTAGTTTTGTGACTTATCTAGATGCTTGCTCAAAATGTTTTGAGACATTGGTACCAATGCAGGAGCAAGCAGAGCAAGAAAAAACCCACCACAGCTTCTTGAACTGACAATACTCTGACAGGATAGACTTTTTCCATGCCTGTACGAGATGTCATGCAACACTAAAAGCTCTGTCACATTATCCCCAACTTAACAGGAGCTCTTGTTATCACACAGCAGAAAGAAGTAGTTAATATTAACTAATCATTATTAAAATTCATTATGGAAAATCAATCTGATTGTGCTATAACCTCCTGCTGCAGTCATCTGGGTTATTCTGATATTTACGTAATATTGAGTTCCTGCTAACCAAAATTATGGCAGTTATATAACATCTTTCAATGTCATAGCGATACTGCAAACAAAATCTATTCCATTTATCAGCACCAAGGTACAAAATAAACACATTTTGCAAACAGTTTCTAATGGCAAATCTTTTACTGCTTCACATGTCCAACACTAATCTTGACAAGTATTCTTCTTTGGAAAGAAGAGAACAAAACAGTACAACTACAGTGTGGATTAATCTTCTATTCTCAAAATCTAATTTGTTCTGGAAGATGATATTCAATAAGAACTCACTTAAAAAGAAAAAAAAAACCAAAACACAAAAGAATAACACCCCTTTTCATATGTTAAGAAATTGAAAGAGTGAAAACAAAAGTTAGACAAATTCTAGAGTAGAAATTAGGAATAATGTGTTAAACTAAAGAAATAACCCACAAGAATAAATAACCTAGAAGGGACGCCAGTACATCATCACTTGGATTTTTAAAAAACACCCCTCTAACTCAGAAACTATCATCTGGATTTAAGAATAATTTAGTAAAATATTATTGGTACAACTGCAGCTGTTTCATTACAGTTAACTATGAAATTGTTATTGGGATGTGTTCTGCTAACTACATCTGATTAAATCAAGATGGAAAAAACTTAGTACACATACTTTTTCAGGGTCGTGTCCATGTGCCCCCAACCCACCCCCGCAATAATTTTTTGTGGGTCAATTACTATATGTGTTAGAGTTACAATGATTGTCAGGCCGGTTCTCTTCTGCAGTCTGGCATAAAGTTTCTCTGCCAAAAAGTAAAGTTTTCATTCAAATTTGGATTTAATATTGAAATACAATTTGAAGGCTCTCCAAATAATCTATTATAAATATTACATATATATACATATTTACACACAAGATTAGCACATTATTCTGTTCTTTAACGTGAACATATGGTTAAAGACTTTTAGACTATAACTGCACACTGGTTTTGGACTTGTCCACCACAAGTGTGTTAAAGCAGAACAGCTTTTGATTACGTTGTTTTAATCTTCTTTACTGAAAATTAATCTAACCCAAAAATAAGCTTCATGTATTTCAAATAATTTAGAGATACATTTTCCCTACACACGTGTAACTGAAAATCTGAGTATCTTGAAAAGGTGAAACATTTTTATCAATCTGAAATCAATTCAAACGATAAGACTGAAGAAAAATTGTCAGCTGTAGTTAGAAAGTAGAAGCAATAGATTATTCTGCCTGAGTGCCTTAGCAAGTGCATCTATAGCTAATCTCGTTGGTTTAAAACATGAATTGTGTAGCATTCTCATCTTTATAAGGAAAATGCAGCAGAAGGCATCTTTTACTCAGGCTTGATTTTTGCTACAACTGAGACTCTTCCTAAGTAGAGATGGAGCAAGAGTAGAGTCATATTTGGCCTACTTTATGCAGTACTATAGCTAGTTGCTTCAGAATTAGCTGAAACACACCTAAAAATGACACAAACCAAAATACAGTTTGCCATAAAGTCTATATTATTTTCATTCCTCACATCGAAAGTAAACCTACATTATGCTGCAGGATAACCTTAAAACATGGCTCCAAAAAAGTGATTGCCTAATTAGAGTAATTCACAGGTACGCCATTCACATTTGGGCATGGCAGAAAAGCCCATATTTTATCTTCATTCAGAAATGTCTATTTTTGGAGCAATATGATCTAAAAGGACAATATTTTTCTCCAGACAGGGAACCAAAATTAAAAATTCAAACCACATATTCTCACTCTGTTTCACAGCTGAAATAGCTGTCAGTTAGCAATGCTGTCAGCAAAAACTTAACATTGCAAAAATTTCAAAGGTAGAAATAATTAGGAAGCAAGCATAATGAACCCAAATGATATGACTTCAAAACTCTATACCTACACTTAGTATTTAGATGCATGTTTTAAGTCAGAGCGTTTATATGTATGAACTGACACCTTTGATTTACAGAACTGCAAAAATTTATTTCCCAAATGTAACTAATATAAATGTGTTTGCTATTTATCACATTATAGTCACCATTCATACTTATATACAAGAACACTAATGTATATAAATGATTGAATTCCAATATCCTTATCACGACTTAGTTCCCGGTATCACAAGCAGTTATAAAGAAGGGAGGGTAGGGGGGTTGTAGATAACTTTTCAGCACGTGCTCAAGCAGGGATCATGGAGAACTGAACAAATTAGCAACTATAGACAGGGAGACCGTGGGACCTTGTTTTGAAGCCAGTCCAAGGGAGGAAACAGTAGACCATGACTACGTAGCATAACTATGCACTGCCTCCTAAATAGGGCAGCCTTGGAAGAGTGCGGTCAGCCAAGGGTGAGGTGCTACTCACTCTTAAAGGACTCTGATCTTATCCTCAAAAAATTAAACTTCACTACACACAAAAAGGCAAGTACAGTTTATTAATTGGTTTTTAAATTAAGTTCCTTACTTTATTTTTTCTAAGTCCTAATTATTAGTAATTTTTTCCCCCAAGTAGTTAGGCAGGCCTATTTATTGATTATCTTTCCTACCAATACTTTCTAACATTTTAATTCAAGGCACTTCATTTACGTCATAAATATGTGCTAAAAATCTAAATCACTGCCATGTTTAATTCTAAATATAAACCTACTCTGTGTCTGCTTCTGACACTACCATACCTGGGCAGAAAGGCTCCAAGTGTTTGGGAAGCTGCAATGTTAAATGCTGCAAAAAAAAAGAAAAAGGTAGCTATATGAATGAAGTTGCCTAACTTGATTTTGCACCTGCTAAAAGGCTATCAAGCCTCTCTGACATCTCTTTCAGATGCTCCATGAATACCAACACAATAAAACCAAGACATATATACACTCTATGAATGGTACTAATAAGAATTAAGAGAAATTACAGGATACTTCAAGTTACAGTAAAAACCGCTTTGCCCCTATCTATAACAACTGCTGTCGTGGTAGTTCCATTTAACAATTAGGCAATCACTGATTAACCTGTAACTCTTACTTTTTTTCCCTCCCTCTGGGAAAGCAGGTATCAGACTTAAGTAACAAAGGCAACTGATGCCAAATTGAAGTCCCGTTTCACAAAACCTGAACAGCCTGCCTGCATTTAGTCCCTTGTAGAAGTGCTGAACACCTGTAAGATCAAGTTACACAGGTTCAGTTCTAAAACCCTGCCTACAGAAGCACCACAGCAATGAGCTGCCAAGGTCAGAACCGAGCTCTGGGTGTTAGCGTAAAACCAAACAGGATCTATGGCAACTTTTCCAATGGCAACAACTGACTTTGAAAAGCTACCTATGTGGCCAAGATCTTTCATCCACCTAAAACCAGATGCCGTTATTGCAAAATACCATCTACAGTCTGAATATAACAATCAAAAAATAGAACTTAGAACTGTGTGACATAATATAAATTTACCCTGTTACCTTTAGTATAACAGCTTCTAGACATCAAGATCATTTGGTCCTTTCAATAAAGAAGTTGTTCATAACACAAAGTAAAATCTAATCATAATATTATGATTATGATAATATGACACGTAAATTCAGATGAGGTTGGATTGTGCAATCAGCACAATTGTGACACCAGCACTATGAATCTGATTGAAAGAGATTAATTTTGCATGGAGGCTTTTCAGTATACATTCAACAAATCGGTTAAATTCCTATTGTGATAATCCTATTAATCCTAATCTGTAAGGGTACCATAGAAACTTCATCCTATTTCAGAGTCTGGGTTTTGTTTGTTTGTTTGCTTGTTTATCACAATATGCATGTATCAAAGTAACAAATACTGTTACCAAAAAAAAAAGAATCAGAAATCAGCTAAACTTCATTAGGGAATGAACCAAAAACCCCTCAAGGCTGAAGGTTTAAAGAACAGATTTGGTGGTCTTGCTGGATAGATGCTCCATAGAAGAACAGACTGGTTTTGTTCCCTGCAGATGTCTTTTTCCATGAGATGGACAGGTCAAAGCCCTAGCAACAGACCTGCTTCCTAAAGCTCTCTATCATCTTCTGCTAGGAATCACAAGTACAGATCAGATATTTGTATTTTATGAGATAGGATAATTTATAGTTTATGTGAGGTCTTCAAGAATGGGGTGGTGGATCACTCAGTGTCAAAGACTGGACTATTACACTGAAATACGTGTTCTTAGTTCAGTGAAATATGCCAAACTCTCAGACTATTAAGCCCCTCAGATCACAAGAGCGCTCAACAGGGGCACAAGCTTAGCTTCAGGCCACAGGCAAGAAGGCAAACTGTCTAACCACCAGATCCATCCCCAACAGCAAAGTGGTGAATCAACAGCTACACAGTGCACAGAAGGGGACTGTTACAAATATAGCCTGTGTGTTTAAATTACATTTGTTTTGACAGACTCATGGTGAAAGTAATGAGCATTTTTTCAACAGCTCCTCTAAGAGAAAAAAGAAAAAAAAAAACCTGCTAGAAAAACAACAGGTGAAATAAATGGAGATGACCATGAGAGAGAAAAGTGCTTTCATAAACCCTGGAATTACCAAAGTCTGCTTTCCTGCCAGTTTGAGATGAACTCTCTCTAAGCACTTCTGAACCCTCCACGAAGGTCCTCCCTTCTTCACCAAGCCATTTATTTTTCACTAAGCTTGCAGGAGCATAATTATCTTTGAAATGTGGTGGAGCAGAACTGTCAAATAAGCCAACAGGTTCCCAGAAGAAACAATATCTTCTTCATTAGGAAGGACGGGACACAGACACAGAAAGATGGAATAGTTTTGAAGCTGGTTCCCGGAGGAGAGTATACTAGGGCACGGAGGAAAAACATGCTAAAAATCATGAGAGGCAACAGGCACAAACAACATGGACTTTCCACAGAATATTTCTTTTTCAATTCATCCTTCAAGTTGTAACAAAATGTCCTCACAGAAGCATTTCAGATCTCCTTTATGAGTTCCTATATTTAGAACAGCACCTCCTAAAAAATCAGGAAGTTTCCATTCTGAAGTTATTTTGCCAAAATGCAAAGCTGAGTGGAAAACACTACTTACACGAAATTCAGTTAAAAAAGCCCCATGCTACTTAAGGAGTTTAGTTAAGATCATGGATTTATTTATTTGTTTATTTTGATTGAGCAAAACCTTTTTGGAAAGATGGCTGGGAAAGGATGGGAAATAAGATTTTTGACAAAAGTCTGCGTTATTTTCAGAAGCTTTATGGAAAATATGTTTTTGTCAAAAAACTCACAGAAAAAAAAATATTTCCTGTCCAGTTCTAGCATATTTATATCTTTCAGTGACCAATAATAATAGCCCCATAAAAAAAGAGTGCAACACACAGGATCCAAGTGTTTCCTCCAGATGCACCTGCAGATGTCCCTTTGCCTCATATAAGAAGTAGTACTGTCTCTCCTAAATCTCACCTTTGGAGGATAATAATTTGAAATAAATGCACTTAGTTCCATCAACTGGATCTGACTTTCTCAGCATTTCTATTCCCTTCTATAGGTTATTCTACAAGGAAGAGTGTTCTGCATGGAAATAATTGAAGACAAGAAAGTATTGTTTCATATAGCTTGTGTGAACTTCATATAGCCCAACAAAATTGCACATTTCTGAAACTGAAATGAAAACAGGGATACAAATGAGAAAGCCAATAGAAATACACTGTTACGCTTCCACTTTTGCTGCTGCTAAATTTCACTGTAATTTCTTCAACCAACATTAAAAATGTCTTTGGCTAACACAGAAAACATTGCACTATGCTGATAATTAATTTTATTAAGCTTTATCACAGTGATCCTTGCTGAAGATGCATGGGGGAAGGCGTCAAACTACACCAGAACTTGTTGCACTGGGCTTATAAAAGTGGTTTTAGAGAGAGCAAAAAGGAAGCGTGCAGCCTTTCGGCGGCACGACTGCTCTGCTAGGGCACCTCCCATTCCTGATTCCTGGTTTGTAGAATACTGGGAAACAACAGAAGCAGAAACATGAATGGTTTGTTTAAAGTAAAACATCCTCCAACAAGAAACGCCACCGGGTAATATTAGGCTCAGCAAGTAGTTGAGCACTACATTGTTACTGCATATGAAAGGATGAGACAGAAAGGCTCTCAATCAAACATGAGAGGGGCGTACAGCACAGAGAAACTATTGCAGTACAGAGAATCCTCATCTTCCACAAACACAAACTGTGAAACATTCTTACAATGATGACAGACAGAAAGGTTTGGGTGAATACTTTGTGTTCTGCTCTAACACTGCACAGCTGTTTGTGTACAGTTGTCCAGAGAGGCGCCTCTAAAAGCAGCAGCACCAATAACATGAAATGTTGTAGATACTGAAATCAGACCACCTGCTGCATTCCTAGTCACCTCAACAGGTTTAGATGGGGATAAATAGAGCCTCTGGATGTAGGTGCAAAACAGTATTACTCACACTATTCTGCAGTTTCTGAAACTTCATACATAGAAGTACCAGATTATTCCACAACAGAAAAGTCACCCTTTCTCTGCCACTTTTCTGTCTTCAGTCTATTTTATAGAATCTACCAATTGTACTATCTATCATTTCTGCTTTTTCTGGAAAGTATACCAATATCTAAGTATACTTATTCAGTACAGTGTTTACTTATGCAATACCATTTCTCAATAAACAGGATCATACTGAAAAACTAAATATAAACTTACCTAGGCAGAGATCCCCATGTAAACCAAATAACAGAAACCACTTTAAAATTCCACAGGCAGTTAAAATCAATAATATTACCATTTGGAATTAGAAAAATGAGTTATAACTTCTAAAGACCCTCATCCCCAAGGAATCCTTCTAAGGAAACACTGGTATAAGATAGCCATTTGTAGACTTTATTAACACCTTCCTATGCATATCAAATTTATTTAACAAGTCTTAAAATAGGTGGCTACAACATTGATACAACCCTAATATACCCCTTCTGAGTACTTGGCAAACTGATAAATTTCACATAGCATCAGGAGCTCAAGGTTTATAAATTCTATGCTGTCCTATTATTCACATCCAAGTTAATTTAAGCAATAACTTAACAGTAATAATAAAAGTCTATTTTTTTAATATAGGATGTACTTTTCTTACATAATTTTTTAAAAAGTCATTATAGACAGATATAAGCAAAATAAAAATGATCACAGTTGCATATGACGTCATTGCTGTTCCTTAAAGAATATATTTCATATTGGGAGAAAGTGACAGGCTTATCTCTAGGCATCAGTAATAAAGAAACACAAATAATATACCTCATCCATTTATATTTATATGTAGTTGGCTAAATTCTAATGGTGCTGTGTGTGAGAGTTTTCAAGTATCTCACCAAGAAGCTAATCTATTTATTTGGCTCCCATCAACCAGTAGATGGATTTCCTCAGCCACACCCCACAGGAGACAGTTTGAGTGAGTAGAGTTTTGTGCTACATTCGCTCCTTTTCCTTCTTTTGACTGCCAGGGAAGAGCACTCTGAACTGCAAAAATACAACCTCACATGCAGAATCACAAATCACATAAGATTTACCAATTGTTAGTTTAATTCGTAAGGGCTAAGGCAAGAAAATTTGTACTATTTAAGTATACTGCATACCTAAAGGTAAGACATGGTGAAATTACTTTTCAAGGAATTACTAAGTATCCAAATACAACTTTCTATGGCTAATTTCCTCTACTTGCTCAGAAATGAGCAAGCAGTGGATGGAGCTCCCTTCTTAAAACTATATCTGCACACTGATTCTAAAATCCAGTAACAAAATAACACAGCAAGCAGTTTGCAATTTTCTCTACCAATATGGACAGTGTTCCAGAAGTAGTTGTATCTAAAGGTCACAGAGGATTTCATTCCTCCACAGCTCAGTTCTTGTTCCATGTTGAATGTATCAGCAAGGGTGTTGTTTATAAGGAAGGGCTTTTTTTGTTGGGTTGGTTTTGATGTATCCATGAGGAATTGGAGCTAGACCACCAACTGATTTCACATAGGCCACCCAAATATTCCCTCAATATCAAAAGCAGAGATTCCTTTTTAAAACTTTAAGATTTTGCTTTTGTCTATAGTAATGATTATAATTTAACACAGCAAAACACCACCACAGATATAAGATTTTTACTGTAAATCAGAACAGGAGTTCTGCATAAAAGCAAGGACTATTTAAAGACGGGACAAATGCAGAACCATGATGGAATCCATGCACTGCAAACAATGTTGACATCATGGTACAGTTCACCCTAGAGAGTCAGTTTTCCATGCCTTAGGCAAATGCTCAACTGCCCTTTATCAGCATTATTAGTCATTACCATGACAGCAACATAGGATGAAATCAGCATCCGTTACATTGCATAGTTACCTCAAATGCCATCCAGCCACTGAAACAAAGGGCTGGAAAATTACTTGGAGCAATATTGCGATTTTGCTTGTGCTAGTGCATTTTTCAATTGATGCAAACACATTAAGACAGTTAATCAATTACAAATCAAAATCCATTCTCTGTACTGTTAATGACTGCAACTTTGTTCAGGTAAAAGGATTGTGTTGAAATACTTTGAACTAAACATTAATGGTGTATGACTTCTGAATAACAAGAGCAAAACAAACTCCTCCAAGGATCTTCCCTTTTAAAAGTAATTCTTCCATCATCTAAAGCAACTTCTTATTGATTTCTTTTATAAACATATATTATATTCTAACAATGTGTCATGGATGAATCCTAATCATTTGAAGTCCTCTCACAAAGGGAGCTAAGCAGTAGTCCAGGAAGGACCTGCAGAATCACCCTTCTACCTCCTTAAAAACATACATGCTGCCTATATCAAACATGACCTTCTGCAGCTTGAAAGGATGTTTCAGCTATTTTCATTAATCAACTGTTCCCTTCTTCCAAGAGTTCAAGCAATGCAGTGTGGAAATTGCACTGTCCATATCTAGAATTACAGTGACTAGCATAAGGATAAAAGACTCGGCAAGAGGGAGCTAGCTTGATACTCTATGCTAAATCTGTAATGTGGAACATTTTATTAAAAAAAAAACAAACGAACAACTAATTAGCACCCTTTCATTAAGCTGCTGCTTCTTCCCTATTTGTGTCACACATGAGACATAGGATAAAGGACCTGATTTGCAACCTGTACATCAGCAATCCCCACTTGCCCTGTGTGAATAAGGATCACAGCGCTGGATCCTGAGAAGAGATTCAGTCATAATTCAATAGCTTTAAAATGAATCACTTTCATGTCAATATTATTGCATGACTTGAAATCCCAAACCTGATTTTCTTCTCAAGGAGGTCACAGGTGAAGCATACCATGGGTTCTAATGCAAAGCAACAAAGTGTTAATGGAAATACTAAAAAGACTGCTTAGTGCTGATCCTATGGGAAAAAAAACTGTGTGCCAGATCTTTGCCTCAGCTTTCATCAGCAGCTCGCAGGTTACGGAAGTAGAGCAAACCAGAATCTGCACCAATCGCTTTTCCTCTAAACTGACAGAACAATTTGATATATTTCCTTCATCTATGTATGCAATTCAGAAATTCATATTTTAAAGTTATTGCACTTTAGTTTCATATTATGCAGAAGTTTTGATTTCAGAATATAATAGGGAGCATGTAGCTTGTAGCACTCGTTTAGGGAACTGAACTCAAGCTCCAGCACCCAGCTCCCAGAAAACAGCTTTGCCTCAATCTGCCATAGTGAGGTGGCCTAGTACTGCATTGACAAAAAAGAAATAAAGCCAGAAATATCAACATGTCTAATGATATTTTCCTCCAGAATCAGAAAAGCACTTTCTTGTTAACAAAAAGGATTTAAAAGGCTACCATCATGTAGTATCCAATAGTTTTATATAGCCTTTTTCTTCACAATGCCCGACTGTCTGAGTTCAGGCTGGTAGCATGGGTATCATGAGAATTAATCTCAGCTCCAACATGCTCCAATCTCTTTGCAGCCTTATATGCTTGATTCAGTTTTCCATGTGTTTTATCCCTGACAGTCCTATTTAATAACAGTGTTCACACACAGAGAGAATTGAGATGTGGGGTAAACTCATGACTTGTCCAAAGTCACAAATACTTTTTTGCCGAGGCAGCTTCCTGAATCCTGTATTCACTGACCGATCCACTAGCCTATAATCCTCCCAGTCTGGCAGCACCTCTGTTTCTCCATGTAAAAATGCATCTTCTAAAGATGTTGTAAAGCTTATGCAACATATAAAATGTTCTATGACGATAAGAAATACTATATAAATGCAATTATTACCATACACAGGAAATCTCGGCTGTTTTCCATATAAAGGATGTCAATGATATCAGCAGAAGGAATAAGACCATGGTATCAAGATTATGGTTTATATAATATTTTCATTCTAAATTACATTGCCTACTGTCCTGCAACTTGTTTGTAAAACCACTTTTTTCATACCTCAGATAAGAGATGTTGATAAAACACTGAAAACGCCTTACATGATGTTTTGCTACATAGTCAGTTGCTGCTTAAATTTTAGCAAGCTTTTCATACTCCTTCCTTACAGGAATTCTTAAACATCTTCTGTTTCCCCTTTTGGCTTTTTATTTAGTTTTCAAATAGCTATTTTTGTGCTTTTGCCACAAGGAATATAAAAATTACCTCTAGGCCATAAGCAGAAACAGGAAATAAAAGCAAATAACCCAGTCTTACAAAGAGTGCTGTTCTTCGGCAAGAAATTTAAATATTAAGATACAGTCATCTCAAACCTAACAATATCAAATAAAAGAAGCACTCATTTTGGAGGTTTGTCACCAACTGTGATGGAAACACATGATGGACATAAGTTGCTTAGGTTTTTTTCATTCAAATGAAGATGAATGTGGTGGGGGAAACTAGGTGCAAAATGAAGATGTGAGATGAACACCAATATTTAGGTGAGACCACAACACAGTGCAACAGGAACAGGTAGCACTGACAAGGCAACTCAAAGCCAACCAAATTAGTAATAGGCTATTTTGGGTACTCTTGCATCTTCCAGTTAAGTGATATAATTTATTATCCCAAGGAAGATTCCAGACAGGCACAATGATAATCTAGAATTAAAACTGTAAGTAACTTGGTCAGCTGAACATAGAAAGGACACATGCTAAATCAATATAAATAAATACACAAATACTATTACAACCATTATTGATTATTAACGTGTTTCATAAAACCATAATGCAACTCCTTGTTTTTCTGATGCAACATATCAAACACTACCATTTTCCAGGCACTGAGAAGAATTTTTCAGTTATAAATTATTTCTTTAAACTACAAAAATACATATATATGTGTGTATACACACACACACACATATGTCCTTTTGATTGATGGATACAGTTCAGTCTAAATTTTTTTCATCTTTTCGATGGTAAGATTAATTTTGCTTTTGTAATCTGAATGGTCTTTCAACAACAGTATCTCCTACTTATTCTGTTTTTCCTATGGATTCTGTTTATCTTCTCAACCGTAAAATGTACAAGAAGTGGTGTGCTATATAAAACTTGTAACACAAATATTACAATTTGCAATGATTTCTTCTTCCTGCTAAGAATGAACTCTAAATAATAGACAGCCACAGTTTCTCTGCCACACGAAAACAGTGACTTTGCCCCACAGCAATTACATGTTTCAGCAACCTTTCCAGGACAAATCAAAGAGGGAAATCCATTCTGCTGTTCAACTGATTCTGTCATCTATGTAACTGCTTTTACTTTTCCTAACTATAGCAAGCTTTAAAGATCTCGGCAAAGAAGGATTTACAGGAAATTACAGCTCCAAATACCGATATCCAAAGTAAGAATCAGTTTTGCCCGGGCAGGGACTTCAGACTTTGGCCTGCCTGCGCTTCTGGAGATGAAGCTGGCAGGAAGTGGAAGTGGAAGCAACGCACTTCAGGCCGGGATAAGCAGCTCAGCAGGAAGCAAGGGAAGGCAGTCACAGGCCAGTCAGCAAGATAATGAATTCAATCCAACCTTACAGTAACGAGGAGAAAAATAAGTTTGACTCTGAGTTTGAGCTCCAAATTCAACTAATGCAATTAATGGTTGTCTGCTCTCTTCCTCCCATTGTAACAAAGCATAAAACAAGCTTTGTTTGGTTTAGCATTCAGAGCAAGAGAAGACACTACTCATATGCACTGGTGCCAAGAGCTGTGCATAATCAAACCCCATACAAAGATCCATGGGACAGACTAAGGCTTTAGTGCCTACAGTCCCTACCAGGTAGGATTTTCACAAGAACCTGAATTAGATAGGTGGCTACATCTCACAGAAGTTAAGGAACAGAAGGAGGAAAAGCCTTGGTTCCACATCGCTTTCTGTGGAGAGATACCTGCCTCCAGAAACTGTTTGCCTAATTGCTGCAACTTTTCCATTGGATTCTCTAGAAGGAGCTACCAAGAACAGACACTAACCAAGTGAAAAAAGAAAGATGAAATCTCTAAAAAAAAAAAAAAATTAAAAAAAAATCTCTTTCTTCACAATTACTGAGGTTTTGTGCCTGTTTCTTAGGAAATGACGTTCTGAAATGCTATTGATTACATAGCGACAAAAAAGTAGCAGTAAATTTCAAAAAAAAATATCAGTATTAAGAACACTAAGAGAATCATTTCAAACTGGAATTACCTAATCTTTAACAGCACACTTCATGTTCAGCCTCATCTGTGATTAATGTATACTAACCTATGAAGTCAGTCCTCAACTGTTATTTGAGGAAGAAGGACTAGAAGGGAAAAGAAGGAAAAGATTTAGTTGGGTGCTATAAAAACAGGAAACTAGTAATAAAATTTAGATACTACTGAATTTAACAAGGCCATTATTTAACTTTATTCTGAGTAATCCTTAACAGAAACTTCCATTTTCTAACTAATTAAAAACCCCAACTGTATGTCTCCCAGGAATAGAGAGGAGAAAAATGAATAAAAAGATAACTCAACATCAGTAACAGAAAACTCAAGAAATAGATTCCAGATGTTTAAAGACAGATTCTTTTCTTAGTCTTTCTAGTGTAGGTATGAAACTGGAAGGTTGGATTCTCTCCATGCCGTCTCCCAAATCTCTTATTGATGTAAAATTGTTCCAGTGGAACTGGGTTGGCCTCATTACAATCACAGAAAAAATACTGCATGCCTCATGTTATCCAAAGTCTCTCAGGCCAGAAATGCTGCAACAATTTCAGTTTCACCTGTGCTGTAGCAAATCCAATCCACTTTTAAAGTCTTTTACGCAGTCCTTCCATGCTGGTAATGTTAGCAGTAGCAGCATTGCTAGAAGGAATCACTTTTAAACTATTATGTAAATACAACCCTGAGAGATGATAGCTGTGACTTCAGCAGCATATGGTATATGTAACTCAAAGAATTTGGTAACAAAATAATTCCATTTTGATATTTTATATGGTTTAAAGAGTTTGGGCAAAGATATGAGGAAGATGCAAGTTCTGAAATACAACTTTTATAGCCTGCACGTCTGCCATATACACAGTAAAGGGAAACTGCTTCCATTACTCTTATTATATATTAAATTAGGAATCAGGAGCCTTGATCCCTAGCAAAAAAAAAAATTAACACTGCAGAGAAACTGATGTAGACTGCATTGGACAGTATTAGTTGCATCAGCTTTTCACAAGGTTATTTGCAAATGACTGCAGGATTCTTAAAGGCTTTCTTCTCCAAAGGCAGTAGCAGTGAAATGAAATACCTTCCAATACTTTCTATAGTTTGTTATGTGTAGCTAAACTGGCATAGTAGAAAGATGTTTGTACTTCCTACTCTGAATCTTTCACTAAGTCACCATTCTCAGTTTGTAAGGAAACAGTGTGCTCAACAACTGAAGTGATCTGTCCAGTTGGTGGCAAGAGTTTCACTGACTCCTGCTGAGGCCGAGGAAATGGGTGAGAAGCCTGAAAAGAATACAGAAACATAGGCCCATGCTATTCGATAGCTCATATCCCAAGTCAGCCTTTATGGAGCAACAAAGAGTTAGAAATCTGTAAATAATGAGGACTGTGGTGCTGCAAAGAAACAAAAACATGAAAATCTGCATCACATCCTAATATGCTAAATGGCTTGGCTATCCTAGGTAGAAAGTCTGTGAGCAGACAGTCCTTCAGAGAAGACATTAAACAAGATACTACTGAGTACATGAAGTCTCCTTCCTGTTCTCCCACTCAGAAAATTAGGAAAAATACTTGGAGAACAAGATATGATTTCCTTACATAACTTAGTCAAACACTCAAGCACAGATAAGGGAAATGCTTAATCTACCTAAGAAAAGCCAAATAACTTTTAGTGATGTATACATTCTTCTGAAACAAACATAATCAAACCCCTCCAAAGCAGTATCTTAACAAAACAAGAAATGTTGTTTCTGATACTGATTATATCCCATAAAGACTAAATTAATTCCCTGAGCATGCATAATTTATGCTTTCTAATAATAAAGACCAGGGATGACAGCCTTTTAAAAAACACCAAGCAAACTGTAATTAAAGATTTTTAATCTTCAAATCCTGAAAGTCATTAGAAGAGTCTTCAGCTTTTGTTCTGTTCTGGTTTTGCTGGTTTAAGATCAATTCTGAAATCTACTATACCACTGCACATTGGGAGAAAAATCTATTCATTATGGTCAATTTGCCACTCAAATTTAAAAGTATAACTAAGAACTAATAACTCCTGCATTTGTACACAAAGGTACTATAGTCAGTAAAATGTCCCGAGAAAGGATTTTGAAAAAGGACCCCTGATTACAATTTAGTAACTACGGCCAGCAAACAGTTTAGTTTAACAATACTGAACCCTTAAAAAACAGCAAAAAAAGCCCAAAACTAAAAGTTTGTTTAAGGTTCTGAAACAGGGATAATTGTATTTTAATAATACAAGTAAGTACTTGTAACGCAAGTTCATTACAACACACTGAGTGCACTTCCTACTCTTCCAATGAAGAGTACGTAGTTAACTGAAAACAAGATAGAAAACTAAATGTCAAGTCCTTTTCCAGTCTTCATCAAGCTCTTTCTCTCAAGAAAAACTTCCACTTATTAATATTAGCCTTGCAGCACAATAGGCAGACGTACTCCTATTTTCCAGAGAAGTCTGTTGATGCACAGAAGAATCTTGTCCAAAGTCAAGATGGCAGATTTATAAATCGCTCCAATTATGGGTTTTAACCAGACAATCCTATCATCAAAAACATCATTATAAAATGGATTCATTAGTGATTCCATTGCATACATCAAGAGCTATAATATTATCTTGTCTGAAGTACTAAATTTGCACCAGTCTTGAAGTGTAAGTATATATTTCTGTTCACTCCAAAAACTATGAACACATGAAAACTGCATGCTCCAAAACAAACATCTGCCATCATAGATATTAGCAAAATCTGTTGCACTTATGGAATGCATACAAATGAATTATAAAAAAACATGAGAATTCTTTCTAAATTTTAGCTCTATTTTTCTTCAGAAACACTTTAAAGCATTTGAAAGTAAATAAAAACTTATTTAGTCCACAAGCTGTTCTAACACAAAAGTAAATCAGATACTGAAACTCAAATTGCTGTAGTATAAAAAACCAAAACAAAACCCCCACTATTTAAATTTTACTTACTGTGTTTGCAGCTAATGAGACCTTTTTCTTCCTTTTTATCCTCTGTTCAGCATGTATTCTCTGTGATTCTCACACTGACATTTACAAAACACTGAAATATTTGTAAACTATTCTTCTGAATATAATATTAAATATAATGTTAATTGAACATGTGGGAGTGCATTGCGTGTTTAAACAACTGAAACACACAGTACTATTTTTGTAAAACTAAGAACTCACCCACTGAGGCAAAGCCTCAAACCTGATCTTAACATTCTGACCTCTGCATCTGAAAATTTCTTCAGATGTGAAAACAATCCCACAGTAGTCATCCGACTTTTACCAAGCACCAAATAAAGTCCTTGCACAGGATTACAGGGAGAACTGTACTGCTAAATGGGCACTCTTTCAAAAAAGAAAACAGGATGGTTTCAGTTCTTTGTCGTACAATAGTTAAATACTGCATCATATTTTTAATAAAGGCCGGACTAGATTTTTCAAGCACCCTGACCAAAGCCTGAAAGCAATTATACAATCACACAGTTTCATTTTTCTGAAGTCTAAATGGGAGAAGAAGTTCTTTCTTCCTTTCTAGTTCTTTCTTGCCTTATGCTATTGCAGTGCAAATGTAAACAATTACATTGCTCTGAAGAGAGAAGTACAGCTGCTTCCAGTATTTTAGACAGAGGTG
This sequence comes from Aquila spilogaster, assembly GCA_024606505.1. Lineage (NCBI taxonomy): Eukaryota > Metazoa > Chordata > Aves > Accipitriformes > Accipitridae > Aquila > Aquila spilogaster. Next base: position 28,847 of record JANHGO010002425.1, read on the forward strand.
AACTGATACCCCAGGTCAATTTTATCTACTATAGAAAATTAATGAATTGCAATAAAAGATGTTTCTTTTAAATAGCACCATTCACAGAAGAGCAGACGTCCAAGATGATGGGATGAAGTTTAAAAATGCTGTATTAAAGATTTTTTGAAAACACAGAGTCTAAAAAAGAAGAAAAGCACATGCTTAGGAATTAACTGGAAAGATCCAGTTTCCTGGTACTAATGGGGAATTATAAACAGAGAAGTAAGTACAAAAGGTGTGTTTCTCAGTGTTCCTTTACAACACTGTAACATAAATGAGATTTTCTATCTGTTATATCTTGGAGGAAGGAGCCCCACTGGTGTGAACTGGAGTTATTAAAACTCCTCAGATTCATTCAGGTTGAGTATTTTGCCCTAGATTCTGATATTGCTTCACTATTTGTTAATGGTTAAGTTTAGTGTGTGTTACAGAAATATAATTTCTGAGAAATATACCTCAGCCTTAGTGTAAGAGAAATCAAGGATCTATACCGCATGCAATAGCTCAAAATCCAACGTATCAGACAGTTAGGTTGTTAAAGCTGCTAGTGCAGATTAAATTCTGTATTTTACATTATTCCTGATATCACATATAATTCACTTTTTTGGAAGAATACATTAAAGAAATATGGCAGAAATAATGAAAGCAAACTAAAAGTCTTATCATGAAAAAAAGACAAAGGACCAGGCAGTGTTTAAATCAGAGCATCTATCTCAGCTTGTGATACTTTCCTTAGTATAGCCCTTCTGAAAATCCAGATGAATGATGAAAGGGCTTGATCTTCCTTTTTGGACTTGCATCTTGCTTTCTTAGATGCTTTCTTTTAAAAACTCTAACTTGCAAGCAATACACACGTGCTCTACTCAGTCATTTTTACGTCCAGAGACTGCCTTTTATAGTGGCAAAGCAATTTTTCCCCTCACAGGTACAAAGCATCCATGAAAAGGCTCTAGCAGAGAAAAAGAAATAGCAAATTCTGAAGGACAGATAAAGGCACCTATGTGCCCTAGTTTTGGCTGGGATAGAGTTAATTTTCCTTCTAGTAGCTGCTATAGTGTTATGTCTTGGATTCAGTATGAGAAGAATGTTGGTAACACTGATGTTTTCAGTTATTGGTAAATAGCATTTACACTAAGTCAAGGATTTTTCAGCTTCTCCTGCCCAGCCAGCAAGAAGGCTGGAGGGGCACAAGAAGTTGGAAGGGGAC
>JANHGO010002426.1:0-30060 GCA_024606505.1 Aquila spilogaster
CTGTTTGCTGTTTGGAGAACCTCTGCCCATTTTCTTGGCTGACTCAGGTATTCACAGAGTTCTTACAATTTTTTTTTTCCCCTGATTGCTCTTCTATTGATTAAATTGTTTTGGTGTATGCTACAATTTAAATAGCTTTTATTTAAAAAAAAAAAAAAAAGTGTTTCCTCATCTCTTCAACCAACTGATTTCTATTTTTATTTGTTTCCTTCAAGGCTGTGTGTATGTGATATTGTGAGTAGCCATACCTATTTATTTTCTTCATGTCATTAACGGTTTTAAAAACTGCTGTCATATTCTTAGCCATAGAACCACAGAACCATAGAAACACCAAGGCTGGAAACAACTCCCAAGATCAACCAGTCCAACCATTCACCTATCACCAGTACTTCCCCTCTAAATCATGTCTCTTAGTACAACATCTAAACATTTCTTAAACACACCAGGGATGTTGACTCAATCACTTCTCTGGGCAACCTGTTCCAGTGCCTAACTACTCTTCCAGAGAAGAAATTTTTTGTAACATCCTGAAACTCCTCTGGTGCAACTTCAGGCCATTCCCTCTAGATTTATCACTAGCCATCTCTTTCCTAGACTGAAGAGCCTTTTAGTTTATCTTTCCACAGAAACCATTATACACTCCTGATCAACTTTCTTGTCCTTCTTGTTCTATATTCTGTTTTAACTTCTCTGAGATAGGTATACCAAAGCAGTACACATTGCTGAAAGTATGGTGTCATAAAGAGTTTATGCACCATAACCTATTTATTTCATTTGTTATTCCTTTCCCAGCACCTGTTTTTTTGTTTTCATTCTTTTAATTCTGGTCAGTGTTTTACAGTGTTTTCCACTAATTGGAAATCATAGAAACAGTCATAACTCTCTCAGCTGCTCCTCATAAGGTTTGTGCTCCAGACCCCTTATTAGCTTAGTTGTCCTTCTCTGAAGGACAGGGCCTCAATGTCTTTCTTGTAGTAAGGGGCTCAAATCTGAACACAGTACTCAAGGTTTGGTCTCACCAGAGCTAAGTGCAAAGGGATGATATCTTCCTTGTTCTTACTGGCAACACTATTTCTGATACAAGCTAGGATGCCATTGGCCTTCTTGGCCACCTGGGCACACTGCTAACTCACGTTCAGCCAAGCATCAACCACTACCCCCAGGTCTGTTTCCTCTACACAGTCCTTCAGCCACTCTGCCCCAACTTGTAGCATTGCCTGGGGTTGTTGTGGCCAAAGTGCAGGACCCAGCACTTGGTCTTGTTGAACTCCATCCCATTGGTCTCAGCCTAGCTATCCAGCCTGTCCAGATCCCTCTGAAGAGCCTTCCTCCTCTCAGGCAGATTGACATTACCTCCCAGCTTGGTGTCATCTGCAAACTGGCTGAGAGTGGACTCGATTCCCTCATCTAGGTAATCAATAAAGATGTTGAACAGGACAGGCACTGATATAAAACCCTGGGGAACACCACTTGTGACCAATCACCAGCTGAATTTAACTCCACTCATCACCACACTCTGGCTCTGACCATGCAGCCAGTTCTTCACCCAGCAAAGAGTGTATCTGTTCAAGCCACGGGCTGCCAGCTTCTCCAGGAGAATACTGTGGAGGCAGTGTCGAAGGCTTTGGTGAAGTCTAAGTAGACTACGTCAACAAGCTTTCCCTCATGCACCAGGCAGGTCACTATATCACAGAAGGAGATCAGGTCGGTCAAACAGGACCTGCCTTTCATGAAACCATGCTGGTTGGGCCTGATCCCCCGGTTGCCCCGCACATGCCACATGATTTCCCTCAAGGTGATCTGCTCCATAAACTTTCCTGGCACTAAGGTCAGGCTCACAGGCCTGTAGTTCCCCAGATCCTCCTTATGACCCCTCTTGTAGATGGAAATCACAATGACAAGCCTCCAACACTCTGGGACCTCTCTGGTTGACCAGGAATGCCTATAGATGATGAAAAGCAGCTTGGCTATCATGTCCACCAGCTCCCTCAGCACCCTTGGGTGGATCCCATCTGGCCTCATGGACTTGTGACAGTCTAAATGGAGTAGTAGGTCTCAACTGTTTCCACCTGAATCATGGGGGGTTTATTCTGCTCCCCATCCAAGACTTCCAGGTCAGAGTAGAGTACCCCGAGGATAACTGGTCTGACTTTTAAAGACAGACATAAAGAAGGCATTGAGAACATTAGCCTTTTCCTTATCCTGAGTGGTTGCGTTCCCTGTTGCATCCAGTAAAGCACTGAGATTCTCCTTAGCCCTTCTCTTAATATATGTACAAAAAAAGTTATTTGTTCCCTTTTACCAACGACCAAGTTAAGTTCAAGCTGGCCTTCTGCCTTTCTAATTTTCTCCCTGCACATCCTAACAAATTTTTCATACTCTTCGTACCCTTGAGTTTCCCGTCCCTTCTTCTACAGGAGGTAGATTCTCTTTTTCTCCTGGAGCCTCATGGGAAGCTCCCTGTTCATTCACACTGGTCTTCTTCCCCACCAGCTCATCTTGTGGCACAGGGGAATAGCCTGTTCCTGCACCTTTAAGACTTCCTTCTTGACAAGCTACCAGCCTTCCTGGGCCCCCCTTTACCCTTCAGGATTGAATCCCAAAGGACTCTCCCTACCAGGGTCTTGATTAGTTCAAAGTCTGCCCTCTGGAAGTCTAAGGTATCAGTTTTGCTGCCCCCCCTTCCTGACTGCACCAAGAATCAAGAACTGTACCATTTTGTGGTCACTTTGTCCAAAACCACTCCTGACCTCCACATCTCCTACTGGTCCTTCTCTGTTTGTGAACAGCAGGTCTAGCAGGGCACCTCCTCTAGTAGGCTCTCTCACCAGCTGCATCAGGAAGTTATCTTCCATGCACTCCAGAAACCTCCTAAACTGCCCTTTCTCTTCTTCACGGTATTTCCAGCATATATCAGGGAAGGTGAAGTTCCCCATGAGAACAAGGGCTGGAGATCACACAGCTTCTGCCAGCTGTTTGTAGAATGCCTCCTCTGTCTCTTCATCCTGATTAGGTGGTTTATAACAGACTTTCACCAGGATGTCTGCCTTGTTGGCCCTCCCCCTTACCCATAGAGATACAACCTTATCATTCCCAGCTCCAAGCTCAACAGCATCAAAACAATCTCTGTCAGAGAGCTATGCCGCCACCCCCTCCTTCCTTCCCTATCCTTTCTGAAGAGCTTATAGCCATCCGCTGTAGCACTCCAGTCCTGGGAGGGATCTCACAATGTTTCCATAATGGCAACTAAGTCATTGCCTACCACATGATGGCTTCCAGCTCCTCCTGTTTATTGGCCATGCTGCATGCATTGGTGTGGATGCACATCAGCTGAGCCACTTGCTCACCCCCAATCCATTCGTTGTCCCCCTAAGCTCATCTGTAGAGGGCCTGGTTTTATCCCCTTCCCTGTTCCTATCTAGTTTAAAGCCCTCTCAGTGAGCCTGGCCAGCTCCTGAGCTAGGATCCATTTCCAACCCTTTGAGACAGGTGAGACCCATCAGCAGACATCAGGTCAGGTGCTGAGTAAAGGTGCACCCTTACAGGTGATATCAGGTCAGGTGCACCCCATAGTCAAAAAAAAACAAAATTCTTGTGATTGCACCAGCCTCTCAGCCATGTATTTATGCAATGGGTTTTCCTGCTCCTTCCAGTATCCTTCCCTGCCACTGAAGGGATAGAGGAAAATACAACCTGTACGCCTGTTCCATACACTAACCACCCCAGTCCCCTGAAGTCATTTTTAATTATCAGTTACTTCATTGCTGCCAGCCTGAACTGTCAATAAAGGATACTAATCAGAGGGGTGAATCAGACTAGGAAGTTTCCTAGAAATATTCCTGACCCAGGCCCCGGGAAGGCAGCACACCTCCCTACAGGTAGGGTCGGGCTAACATACAGGGCCTTCTGTTCCTCTCAGCAGGGAGTCACCTATGACAGTCACCCTTCTGTCCTTCTTGCTGGAGGCAGTCTTGAGGTGTGGAGTTGGCTGCCTCACCCCAGACAACCTGGCAGGTGGACCTCCCTCCACATTCTCACTCCCTTCTCCCTCAAGTTCCAGAGCCTCAAACCTATTATGGAGGGGCACCTAGGGACCTGAGGTAGGTCAGGATGGGTGTTGCCTAGCTGGAACCTGTTTCCACTCCTCCTTTTCCCTTAAATTGCCTCCCTCTGCTCAAATGATGTCAGGGCAGGGGGTCCATCACCATTTGGAATGTATCACCTCAGTCTCTTTCCTGAAAGTTCAGCAGAAAGTTACTCCACCAATCTATCTCCTGCTCACACTCTCTGATACTCCTTAATCTCTCCATCTCCTCCTTGACCTTCACCTCTATACTGAGCAGATCATCTACCTGCTCACATCTCACGCAGGTGGAATCCCTGCCACTCTTCACCGGCAGCAACAGGCTCAGGCAATCACTGCAGCCATAGACTTGAACTGCCAAATTTTTAGGCAGGCACTCCATCTGAGTCGCCGCATTCTTACCAGAGCTTTCTGCCTAGTGGAGACCATGGCTAGATTTGTTGTCTGGGAGGCAGCTGATAGCAGTTTTTCAACATAGTCACCACCATTAGCTATGTATTTTCACTGATGATGAACAAGAGCCTTCATGCTGCACTCATAAAAATCTGCACAGCCGCCTAGAATATGGCTTGTCTTTCACATTGCTGCTGCCACTGTATGGAGGAATTCATTGACACACCTTTGCTTCATATGCACTTCGTTGTCAGAATCCTTTTTGTTAGGCTGCCCCTCTGCTGCTGTCTGTCACATCATAACAAAATGTAATGGAATACTGGTAGAAAGGTTCAACCTCTACTACCATACAACCAACATTGCCTCTTATGTCGTGGACCAACATAATAACAAAAGAGGCATTACTTTTGGAGCAGCCCTCATATACCTCTGTGCTAACTAATGTGGTATTTGTATAAGGCAGGGTCAATATTAAGTAATCTGTGCATGTTATATAATAATCTCTATGATTTAATTCCAAGAGTGCCCCTACAATTGATTTGCATAGACAATACCAACATGAAGCAAACCAGGTGTTGGTTGCTTGAAAATACAGTTCACATTTTTTAAAGGTTGTAGAGATTTGTCTTTGCTTTGCCAAATAAAACTAGAAGTTTGGCTTATGTAAACTGCATGAAGATTGCGCACCTTGATATGAGACTGGAAAATCTATCTGGACAAAATATTCCAAATGTATTACTTTCTTTTTTAATGAATCTGACTTAGCATTTTGAAGCAGTGCAGTGTAAAAATTGGACTAATGCTGAAGAAAGCTTTCCCAGGATGTGATAAAAAACAAAATGCAAATTCCTGAGTGGATACTTAAAATAGACCTGAAAAGGCTATTAGCAAGCAGATCTACTCGCTGATTCCAAATAGATTGACACAGAGGTTGACATAAATCATTTTTATTGCTTGTTTCACATGGTCTCTTTCAAATCCCAACAAAAATATTTACTGTCACGATAATATGTCTTGTTTTCCTCTGTGTTACCATAGCCATCTTTAGTTCTTGTAATGAACAGGTGTATATTAAAAGTCCTCCTTCAACTACACAGGAACTTCACTATCTGTCTCTAGTTGCTGTTGATTTTCTGTGCTAAATCCCAATTCATGTTTAAGACTGAGATTTTTATATTTTTAACATTACCAGGGAGCATTATTTACTAAAGATATTGAGCTACAAGTATGAATCAGTTTTCAAATACAGTTATTAAAATAATAAGATTTTTTGTTAGAGGGCTAGTACATATTATAGCAATTACTGTTATTTCACATAAAAATCAGGTCTTGCTCTGCTGATAGTCTTTCAATGACTTGGTCATTTTTAGGTCTGTAATTCAGTAGGCACTGCAAACATTTACACATCTGAATTCAATTCTACCTAAATGAGCATTTATCAGTTCAACAGTGGTCGGTGACTTGAACTCAGTGCTCTTTAGCTGCTTGAATCACATATGTGAACCTTAAACTTTGGCCTTAAGTGATAGTAAGTAAATAATATTTCCATTCTTTTTCTTTTGAATCAGTCTCTCATTGTATCAAGAGTACTTGTTGTGTAAAATTTCTTTATGTGTGTTGTCTAATCCAATATTTCAACTTGAGCTTTAACAAAAATTTGGACCATCTGTTCAAGCCTGTTTTCAAAAGCTTTATCCCTAAATTTTCAAGTTACTTAGTGATTTCAATGCACTTAATAATCCTGTTGGTCACAGAAGAATGAATGCACGGGAGTTTCATTTTATTTTAAACTTCCTCTTTTTCTATTTTTAGTAAACCATAGTTTATTAAACTAGGTTTTGTGAATGAATAGTCATTAACACACAAATACTTAACTTAGATAATCTGAAATTACTTAGGTAACTTCGATTAACAAAAATACTCTGATTAACTTTTTGGCTGGAGAAGGCTTGATTCTGTGGAATGTGTTGAATTTTACCCTTTGGAATTTCCTTTGCAGCGTGCTGGAAAGCTAATACTCTTCTCCTAATGGACCGAAATGTGTGTACTATTAACATAGTGAGCTCATAAAGTACTTGTAGTTTTGTCTTCCATTAATGCCTTCAGTGAACTTGGGTCGGCACTGATCGTATCCCTACTAACAGAGGGACATGCTTTTATGATAACACTTTTTTTCACACTTAAGTAGTTATCTTTTTTCTGTGTAATAAGGTGGTGCAGAGCATGATGGGTTCCCAGATTTTGGTTCTTGATAGGAATCTTTTCCTATTTGTAGAGAGGGGATGGAAAAGAGTAAAAAATGCAATGGCTCTGGGGGACACTCTCTAAATAAATGGGTTTGTTAGAGCACACAGGCAAGACAGATAGGCTTTTCTGATTCACTTCTGTGTGACAATGTCTTGTACAGGAATTCGGCCTTTACTTTTTCCTTTGGAAAAAAAAACAAAAACAAAACACGTAAAGCACAAGACGTTATAAAGATGAATCAGTAGACTTGCTAGTTGTGATGATGCTAGGCCTCACCTGCTTCCTTTACTGAAAGAAACTTACACTTTTTCTAGCATGGAAAGACTCTAAATTACAAGGGATTGTATTAGATTCTGTTCTAGCTGAAGTAGAATTAACAGCTTTGTTAACTACAGATACAGATAGCTACTCTGTGTTTCAGTGTGGAAGTTCTTGAGCTGCATTAACTATCTTGGATAAAAAAAAAAAGAGAACGGAAGGCCACACATGCACATTTAAAGACAATTAACTCTTTTTCCTGGATAGCCTACTTCAGAGCAGAGTGAGTTTGGTGATGCTGAGTGCTGTGTGATTACCCCTCATTAGCTCAGTTTGCACACCAGTTCATTCACAGGTAGCCTAAGCACCTTAAACCTTTCCTGCAGACTGCACTCTGAATTTAAAACAAAACAGGGATGATGTGGCAGCCAGAAAATACCACATTCACCTTTCCAAACCCAGAGTAACTTACCAGGGCCAGTCCTTTTCCCATGTTTGCTTCCACATAAGTAATTTGGAGACACTTACTGTGTAACTCAATGCACTTGTTCATTCCTGACCTGAAATATAAAATGTGTTGTTAATGTATATCTTTAATAAGAGATTATTGTATGTAATTAATTTTTTAATACATTGTATGACAATACAATGTTTATTTTGTTCAAAAAGTGAAATGCCCTGGTAACACACAATGGAGTAATCCACTGAGCCCCCAGACCACAAGTTCATTTTCAGTTCGGCCATGGGAAGAGAAGAAGCATCCATTTGAGCCTGGCAAATGTGCTTTGCATATATTCCGTGCTGGATTTTTAGCAAAGCTCTAGAAATGCTCAGAATTAGTGCTTTTAAAAGACAGAGATATTTTTCATTTGTTCTGTCCAACAAGGGCTCAGCACTGCACCAAACCTTACTTTGTCCACTGGGCAGTGACTCTGACTTATAACAAAACAACCCTCCAGTCCCTAGTCAGTGAAATTGCCCCACAGTAGCCCCTGCCCTTGTTTCCAGCTCATGATTTTCTATCTTTCTGCCCCATGGCAGATCTGCTTCCCTAATGTTAGGAATTCATTCAGTTGGTGCAAAACCAGCCAAGGTAGCTTCCTCTTGGTTTAATCTGAACTCCTTTCAGAAGAGTGCTGCATCATGTGTTGGTGAGAGCAGAAAAGAAACACTTTGTTAGAGCATCTCTGGAAGGAGAGCTAGGCTGTGGCTTTGAGAGAAACCTATAAGAAGAAGGAGTAGCATTTCGGGCTTATCTATTTCAGAGTTTTCTCCATGATATATGTAAGTAAAACATCCTGTGCAAGAAAAAGAGTTAAAAGCAACTTTGGCCCTTTGAATAGTTTTGTTTATCTTTTATTGCTATATATCCACTTCTGCTTTCTGAGTTGATGAAGATAGTAGATTAGGATCATTTAAGGCCAGCGTATCTTCAAGGAAACCTTAAGACTGGCTCATTATTGGTATTTATGTACACTAAATTTTACAATAGCACAAGATTATCACATACAACATTGATTTACATCAAGCTGTTTAAACAGGTCAGATAACACGGATCAGTTTCCAAATATATGACGCATTTCTCTCAAACATGAGAGATAGATTTTTAAAGACTATTTCACTGCTGCACTGAAGAAAAAGAAAGAGACCTGGGGCCTTTCCTAACTGGCTTATAATTCTGATGTTGCTTTCTGCAAGTGGAGCAGGCCAGCCATGTCTTTTGTGACTTTTATTAGAACAAATGAAGTTAACTGAAAGGTTTGATTTCTGTAAAGCAGTGCGTGCATATTTAGCAACACAAATGATTTAGAGCTATTGTTAAATCCCCTGAAGCATACAAATTTTTGTTAAGCTTGATTAGTATTTGCTAGTTCCATATGTTCAAAATCTTTCAATTTTAGGCCGTCTGTTGTTCAGTAAGGAATTAATTTCCAATTTAATCTTTCTGTCTGCAGTGTGTACTTTGTAGGTACAAAACAGTACCAGTGATCGTTAGAGGAGAGTAAGTTGTGCTATTTGTATTAAAATACAGATTCCTTTTCAAAATCATGTGCCACAAAGCTAATGGCACTTCAACAAAAAGTAGCTTTGTGCAATCTGTACATACATCTTATGTAATATTCCTGTATTTTCCTAAATTACATCTGGAGGATTTGATTGTCATTTGAGAACACTCAAATGGGTTGGAATTTTTCTGTCTTACAAAAGAACTCTTCTTAAAGCTCCAGTTATGTGAGCTATATAACTTAGAAAACTTTTGCTTTGAATTGTAGCCTTCACAGTTGCAGTTAATATCTCCAAAAGTAAACCATAAGGAATACACAAGAAAAGATTAAAAGCATACGTTCTAATTTAATTTCTTTGCATATAGACTCAGGTTCACTGTTGCTGAACATTTGGAGTCAGCCATGTATATTAACATTACTTGGTAATTTTAAGAACTCTAATCCTGATGGTTCATAGAATCATTAAGGTTGGAAATGACCTCTAAGATCTTCTAGTCCAATAGCCAACCCATCCCCCCCATATCCACTAACCATGTCCATCAGTGTCACATCTCCACATTTCCTTAACACCTTCAGGGATGGTGAGTCTACCACCTGGGCAGCCTGTTCCAGTGCTTCACCACACCTTCTGAGAAGTTTCTCTAGATATCCAGCCTGAATGTCCCCTGGCGCAACTTGAGGCCATTTTTTGCACTTCCTTGTTTGTGGTAAGAGAGGTGGAGGTGTGCCTGTTGGGGCTCACCAGTGCCAACTTCTTCAATCCTGAAAAAACTGCAGAGCAATTAAGGCAGCCCATCTCCTGCGCCAATATGTGGATGCATGTCTCTGCACAGCTGCTAGACTCATAGCTTAGGTGTGTGCCCCTTGAAGAAGACGCTTTGCTCCTCATCTTCTTCCTGTATAGAATCCAGGTCTGTATATTGCTGGAGAATGCAGCTAATCTAGTATGCAGTCCTATAGTCATTTATAGGAATTCAGGCATTACCATCTGCTAGCTAGCTAAATGTGATTAGCTGCTTTAAACAGAAAAGCTTCTTAGCTTAAGGTATGAAGAACTGTTTGATTATCAGCCTGTCCATTGATAACAAGGGTTTCTATCAGTTCATTCTGTGCAATAAAACTACTGTTACTATGGCCAGCATTGAGAGAAGGCCTAGTTTTTTTTTTTGTTTTGGTTTCTTTTTTTTTTCCACTACACCTTAAGAAAAATAAGAGAGAGTTATTTCTGGGGCACATTACATTGTTTGAATTTTTGCCTTAATTAACAACATTGGGTGTCAAATGAATGTATATATATGTATATCTATAGATATTCAACAGAAATTTGCTTATTCAGTCCATGTTGCAAAATGACTTAATTTGAAAGGTCAGAACATCAATTGCCAGATTTGCATGAACTTATAAATTATCAGGGGTAGGTCCAGCCTGGTTTGCTATTTCAAGTTATTCTGTGTGGGATTTTTGGTGTTAAATATCTGCATTTTTCTCACACAAGGGGTCTTGGTTTGATTGGTTTCCTTGGTAACAGCTCTTTGCTCTGATTGCATAAGCACACTGGAGTGGTGCAGAACACATTACTACAGAAACACATTGAAATTAGTCTGATGTAAAGGGATGTTTGAGCTGTTACTGAGTTCTTAATTCCATTATTCTTTGTTACTCCCATTAACACTACATTGTGGTGAAATAACAGGTAACTTACTTATTACTAATCGAATTTCCTTCAACGTGTTAGTAGTTGGCTTCTGAAAGAAAAATTTTAACTGAAGGAAAGTAACGTAACAAAACTCTGAATAAAATGTACTGTCATGAATGGTGCAAATGAACACTTAATTCTTAGAGAATGAGTTTGCAAGACCAAAATATTTTTACAGCTTAAATTTCTGTTAATGGATTGCCTCATTCATCTTTTCTTCGTAGTCCACAGAAGAGCTCCCTTTGGTACTTTTCATCAGATTCTCAATGTCAGTCTCCTATAATCTTTAGAATATATGCATTTTGATAGAAGTTACATTATTATGGAGATTATGATTAAATCTAGAGTAATGGAGAGAGTTAGATCAAATGAGATACAAACAGAGCAGTGGAATTGGGCTACATGAGAAATGAATCAGCCAGTTGCTCCTGTTTTAAAAAATGTTCACCAACTTCAAAACTGTGGGGAGATTTCCAGCTCATTAACGGTGCCTGAGAAGTTTTTGTGTCATCCAGATGATTCTGAAAATCACAAGCGTTAAGTAATGAGTCAGCTTCAGAGATTTTAATAACTTGGACAGAACTTTATCCATATACAGCATAATCACAAAATATACTGTGGTGCCTACTAGAAGCTCTCTCATTGCTCGTCTGAGTTTGTTTAGATGTTTCATTTGCAACTTTAAACATTTTTTCCCAAGTTATATCCTTGCTGCGGGTGTTGAAACAAGATTGTATTTAACTCCAGTTGTGTTTTGTGACCCTGTTTATGGAGTTGACCATACACGGCTGTAATGATAAAACTTGGCAGATGACAGACTGATACGAAGGCAAGAAATGAGCTATGGGTAGAGATCACCCCTTAAACTGTTTTCAGGCTAAAAAAGAAATGTGGGAATGCCTGTGTTGAAATGTTGATTTCCATGTATGCACAGTGTGTAGAATCAAGACAAAGGAATGTCTTCAGCTGTCTGTTTACAAGTTTTCTGCCCTCTCCATGATTGCATACTCCATTTTATTGGCTTAATCTGAACTTCCTTGAGCAGAAATAATTTCATTGTGTTTACATGGACCACCTTGAGAGAGCCTTGGTTTTGTCTGTATTTCTTGGAGATGGTGGGATGCAAATAGATAATGACATTGTACACAAGCGAAGGTGGAGAAAGTAGACCTTGAAAAGTACTCATAAATGTTAAACTTTAATCAGAATTCACAAATGTCTAGCTTATCAGTCTTATTTAGCATTACTTAAGGTGTCGTGACATCTGGTGGAAAAATTAATTTGGGGGTTGTTCACAGCTCAGTCAAAAAATTGATCTTTACCTTCAATGAATATCAATTTTGTTGGAGAAGTCAAGTAGCAGTTACAGCATTTTACAGTTAATCCTTTCCATCCCATACTTTCTCAAGTCAGGCTGATACTCCTTCTTAGACAAATCCAAAACAGCAACAAGTCAGTGGACTTATATCCACTTGAAACTTGTGACTGAGAGAGAGGATTTAACATATCTATGCCAGCAGAGGATTGGGAGTCTTAAGCTGCCTTCAAGCCATCCACGATAAAGTTGTGCTCTTGAAAGGCAGATGGCTTGTGCAGCATGCCATAACTCTACCTTTCCTTGCCCTGTCAAGTGTAGGGTAAGCATGGGCAGTTAAACTGCAGGGCTTCAGTTCAGTCATTTTCTGCACTGGCTGGGAGGTGAACTGTGTTCTTCTTGATTTTTTTTTTTCTTGTCTTCCCTAGTTATCAAATGTTACATCAGCAGATAGGACTACACTATCTCCTTCTATCCATTAGAGCATTTAAGTAGATATATATGTCTTTCATATGTATATATACACGCAGTCATAATTTTTTGCATCTTTTTTTTTTATTTGTAAAGATGCTGTGAAAAACATTAGGGAGCTAGGTCAAGGTTAGTGTTCTGCACAAAGTTACAGACACACAGAAAGGAAAAGACTGAGTAATCTACAAGAGAGACAGGGTTAGTGACTGCTGTCGTGAGCACTGCAAGTTCACTGTGCTTTTCTTTCTGCATGAGTAAAACTATGTTATACAAAATAGAGTTTCTTCAGGTGCAACACCAAAGCTTCTCTGAAGGATCCTGAAGGGATTCAGTAGCCTATCCAGGCATCATGATGTTAGAGAAGATGTAAGGGCATAAAGAAATATAAAAGAAAATTGCACATTTCAGCTGTTAGACAGACTTAAAGATGGGGAAAAGTTATGTCTGTAGCGGTGAAAGTGTCCAGAAAATTATTTGCCACGTCCCTTCTGAAACCACCAAGGTCAGCTGTGAGGATTGGATTATTTGTCACAAACTATAGCAATTAAAAAAAAAAAAAAATCTTATTTGAGTATCTTAAATCCAGCTTTCTACACTGTTCCTACATGCAAAATTTCATCATACTATGACACTGGTTAATACAACATAGGAATAAAACTGAAGATATCTGGCTAGATGCCATTATGGCTTGGTGCAAGAATGTAACTGACTGATATAAAAGAATATACACTGGGACGAAGTCCTGTATCTGCCCCTATGAAACCTCAGCAATCTCCCTCTGCCCTGCTCTTATTACAAAACTAGTGACAATATTCCCTTTTCTGTGCCTCAAGTAACAGAAGAGATGATAAGCTAGTTGACGCATGAACTGGTTTTGACCATGTCTGTACACACAGAAGTGCTATAGGATACTGCCCCACATTTAGCGCTCCTCTCTGCTAATAGTGGTATGTCTTTACTCATGCAATTTATTATATTAAAATAATCATTTGTAATTCAAAATCAAGTAGTTGAATAAGACGTTGGTTAAGAATGCGGCATTTTTACAGGTCTAATTTACATAATGACTTTTTTCTTGCCCATTTGCTTCATCCTGTCCCTCAGCTTCCTTAGCTGAACCACAAGGTTTCTGGAGATTTAATATAATAAATACAGTCCACTGGCAGATACAGGTTGGCAGCTGCTACAAACGTTAAGCCGTTTTTTCTACAGTTTGTACATTCAGACTTGCATGCAGTATCAAGCCAACTCTTAAAAGTACAAGGCCAGAATTTGGTTTGTAGAAAGTAGCATATAGATTGTTATTCAAAGCCTGCTACATTTGTTGATCTTTGCAAATGTTTTTAAAGTCCTTTTTTCTTCTTTTTATTTTTTTTTTAATCTTGCATTTCAAAGGCCTAGATACCTCGAAGTTAACACGTAACAAATTCTGTTGTACATCTCTGGTGTTGCTATGTTTTTATTTTAAGACGGTCATCCATTAAAAGGAAAGAAATAGCCCTTTTCCTATTAAATATGGAGTAGAAGTGATAGCTGTCTCATGTTAATTGCATGATTCCACGGGGCTTTTGGCCTAGGAAAATTAGGGGATTCAAAAATATAGGGAGGAGAAAAAACACACTTGTAAATCATTTTTCCCCTTGCCTTCAAGGAAATTTCTCATGTTTTTGAAGAAATTTTTTTTGAAAGGAGTAGGAGGATTTTAAAAAGAATTCCCAGTTTCAAAGCTATTGTAGTTGTCTAACCACATGAGACATTTCAGTGTTGACAGTAATCAGAAAGAATCGTCTTTAATGCTGTTTTCAAAGATATCAGAAAAAAACTGCTTTTCTGTGAGGCATAAAACATGCTGGTAATACAAATTCTTTCCATGAATATTGTTAAAATCACATTACAGTATGCAGCTGAAAATTAGCAACTATCTTGTCTACTTGAATTGAGACAATCAGTAAAGAATCATAGAAACAAAGAATCCTTTGAGTTAGAAGGGACCCTTAAAGGCCATCTAGTCTGACTCCCCTGCAACAAAGAGTGACACCTACAGCTAGATCAGTTGCTCAGAGCCCCATCCAGCTGACCCTTGAGTGTCTCTCCAGGGACAGGACATCCACCACCTCTCCGGGCAACCTGTTCCAGTGCCTCATAACCTTTATTGTAAGAAAAGCTTTTTCCTCGATCTCTCCTTAATTACCTTGAAACCATTTCCCCTTGTCCTATCACAACAGGTGAGCTGAGGCTGCTAAGCAAACAGGAATGCTGTTGTGGTTCCCAAACTTCTGCAACTTTGAGTGGAAGCATGAGCTGTGGGGTTCATCGTAGAAGCATTTGCCCCGTTAGGCCTGTAATGCATGTGTATAAATAGAAAACATATTATTCAGAGCTATGTAGTTTTTTTTTCTTGAAATATAGACCATGTGTAGTTTAGGGATCCTCTAAATAGTGAACTCATATAACTTTTCTCTCCTGCTCCTGACCATGGGTTCAAACCAATAATTTTGGCTTGAGTGGGAGATACTGGAAAGAACGCCTGAGGCCTGTATTCAGATTGCTGTTACTTCTTGCTATGCCTTTCCTCTTTTCTTTACTCAGCATGCACACAAACCCTCTTTGTCTTCACGTAATGTGTAGCGGTCAAAAGGGATCTATCTGGCATGTAATGAAAATTTCAAAACTACCAAAAATTTTGACAAGACTATACATTGTCTCAGATTTTCCCACAAAACTTATCAAATATTAAATTCTGTTCCTTGGAATAACAAAGCTCTTTCCTGTATAAGTATTGCACATCATCAGCCCCTCTCAAACCTTTTCTGAGATTACAGTTCTTTGAGATTCAGCACTGATGATGCTCACTGGGAGTGGTGTGATTAGTTTAAGTACTAAACCTTATTATCATTTTTAAATATCCCACTGCAGTGAATTTTTATTGACATGATTGATCTGGGTTTTTCTGTTTTATTGTTACTGATCTTTAATATCTAGATAATAAAATTTTAGTTCAGAAGTATGTCTTACTCAATGCAATGTGTGGTGATCAGCAAACCAGCAGCTCGATATAAGGCAGCTCGTATCAATAAGGCATGTAACAAGGTGTTTCTGCCTTATCTGGAAAGCTGACAAACATATGACCATTGATCTGCATTCAGAGGTGTATCTACATTTTGTGTACCATATTTCATAGCCATGAAGCAAAGATGACTGCCTCCTTTTTGTAGGTGTTATCCCTGGGACAAGGCAGCCATTCTTTAAGTTAAAAAAAGGCTGTTTTCTCCTCATACTACTTCTGTTGCTACACAACTGCAACCCAGCTTCCATTGTTATTCTTAACAACATAAAGGCTGAGGGAAGAGAGCTCTTCTGATCATTTTCTTTTATTGAGAGATCTTTGTAAGTCAAGGAACTTTCTAGTTTGGGTACCTTTGGGGCTGATTTATGCTGCAAGGAAAAGTGGAACTTCTAGGAGGGGGGGAAATACTGTCTGCAGGCATCTGGGTTTGTAGCCAAAATATTTCATCATCCAGATGTGGAATAGTTATATAACAAACACTACTGTGTTTGCTCAGTACTGCAGAAGCCAGTAAGTATCATTGGCACCCCAAATTCAGAGGAACTTTGGAAGTCCTGCTCTTACCTGCACAGTGCTCAGTTATACCACAATGCAATGGTGCTTAAGTATCTACCAAGACATCATTTTCATGATTATTAGAGTACATCTTAATAGTTTACCACTGTTTGAAAACACATTTACATGTTTGACCTGTATTGGTCCTGAGTGGGATAAGGAGGTTTGCTTCCATTCTGTGATTTGCCCATATAAAAGCAGTGTGTGGGCTTCCATCTTGACTCTGTGATTTTTTTTCCTACATCTTGCTTGCTATAACTCCAGAAGTTACAGCCTTCTAGATCCTAATGCCCAGGTGAAAGAGTATTTGTACTGCAGGCAGTGGAAATGCTTGTAGAACTCTCATGGGATGGCAGTGTAGGAGAAGAACATGGCAGGTTTTCATTTCTTCTTCATCTGCTCACAATGCCTTTTGCTCTTCACAGGTTTGGGGGTTTTCTGCTGAAGATAGAAATGCTGATGGAACTGATAGTTCTGCTGAAGAATAGTAGCCTGGGGATTTTTAAGTGGGTTTGAATAACTAAGTAGTCAGTCTAAGTAATATTTTTATATTGATCTTAACAAAGAAGTTGCCAAGGAAGTAAACAGGGCTTCATCATGTTGCTTCTGTCCCATTGCCCAAACTTTTTATAGACTGATCAAGCTATATAAGGCTAAATTTATCTCTACTATAGTATATGCAACTTCACAGTCTACAGTCTATCCATTTAACTTGTGGCCAAGCATTGTTTCTAGCTCCTTCTCAGAAGTATATATATATACTTTTGTCTGATGTGTGGGATTGGCTCATAAAGGATAAAAACTTACTTTTTTGGCTACTATTTATTTTTAAGGCAAAGTGGATTTTAAAGTAATGTCTACAAATGCTATTTGAAAAAATTATGCTGAACTTGCAGTTTATTCTTAGTTACAAATAATTTTAGGGTAAATCAAATGCCTGAGTTATTTACTTCAGGACTTTTATTTGTTTGGGAGTGGATTTCAGAAAGAAAGGTATTGAGAGAATATGCATGCGAATAAATAGTAAGCCTTTATACTCTGCCCAGATTTCCATTTTTTTAACTTACAATATGTTGTTTCCAGGAACTGTGTCCAGTTGATTTTATTTTTTTTTTCTTAAATAACCAAAGACCATCCCTTGAAAGATTTGGACATGAAAATTTTGCCTATTAGGTCTAGCACCATTTCTTCTTTTATTAGCAGGCTAAATAATGCCACAGAAAACATGCCAGCATTTCCTATTTAGCAGCAAAGAAATGATCAATGGTTCTATGATAATTAGTGTAGCTGACAGTCAATCAAAGTGATGAAAATAAAAAGCTCTGATCAAAAGACCCGTGCATTGCAAATTAGCATAAGCATTGCCATCCCTTCATAATGCCATTGAAACAGCAAATACTGCTTTGGCATAAAAAAAAAAATTCTGTGGTTAAAGGGCAGTGGAATTTAATTCACTGCAGTATTCATATATTTTTTTTCCCAATTAATTTAGATAAATTTTAACAAAACAAATACTTCTCAGAAGTGTGGGGTGTGTTTGTGTTGCTTATTTTTAATGTCTGAGATCAGCAAAAGTTGTCAAAACTGATTCATGTATGAACCAATGAGAATTAGCAAGGCCTTAGAGCTGGATGATTATGCCAAGAAAGTAGGTTAGCTTAAAAAAAAAAAAAGTTGCAAGAGTATCAGAAAAAAACCACAACACAATCTAGGGTAGTAACCTCAGTTCCTGAAGGCTTTACTCCATGCTTCTGTTCCCTGATCTCTGGGAGGCTGTGAGAGCTGAGCTGTGACAGATTCCATGAACAAAGCAGTTTTACCTTGTCACAAGCTCTGTTCTTAGTGCAGTACCTGTGACTTTGATTTATTTAACTTCATTGTCATTAAGGGGATGACTCATGATATTTGTAAGTACTCACATGATTAAGTCTTACTATCTAACAATAGTTTTATTCTGAATAACAATAATAAAGACAAAGACTGAAGACAAAACCTTTTTATAAGATCCACCATTGTGGCAGAGGATGGATCTTTTATACACAATCCTTGGTTATAACTTTTCTTTAAGAGCCAGGCACTCAACGGCTAATAACATTTGTTTTCCTTGAGCTCTACTAATATTCAGTGCAGTTCAAACTAACTAAAATACTAAAATTCACCGATGTTTAAAGAATAATCTGCTTTTGAATAACGAAGCATTTGTTTCCCTTTTGCCATGTGATCGCTTATCACCTGGGCTACTACACAATGAAATAGCTTCACCTTTCCCCCCTCTACCTCTTGTAGCCATTACATGTTGCGGTTTGTTTGGTATTTAATAAAAGAACCTATGCTCCACTGTTGATATTTGATACTTTTGAAAGTTTACCTTAACAGCAGTGAAGTCTTATCCTAAAATGAAAGGAATCAATTGTGACTGAAGTTAAGAGAGAAAACGGGACCATGTCTTGGAAAACTGCCATTCACTACCTACCTACTTCTCACGTATTGAGGGTGGAGCTGCATAAAAAGCTGAAAAATGTTTACAAATGCTCTTCATAGTGATTTTCATTTGATCTTACCTTGGGCTTATTTTCAATGAATATTCAGACAATTTGATTTGCAGGAGGAAACGCTTGATGCAGTTTCTAGCACTCAGAAGTGTTCAAAGAGAGAAGAGAAGGTGCCCGTGTTCAGCTGATTGCCCTCATCTTTCCCTTTCTAGATCAGGATCATTTGGAATAAAGGAAAGTAGATCAGACTGAGGGGAAGAAAATTATGAAAGTGAACAGGAAGGGCAGACTCTCTACATGTTGGAAAGAGAGCAGTACACCTCAGCAGTGTATAAGAGCACTGGTTAGAAAAAATAATGCCAAATATAAAATCCTTGGAGGCTTATTATACCATAATTTTTGAAAACCAAAACTTTAGTGCGTGTGTGTGCGTATTTGAGGTAGGTTGATCAGTTATGGACAGGCTCTATTCAATTTCTTTGCTTCTTTTTGCCTAGGAGCAACTTAACAAAAAACATTTCTTGCATGGAAACCGGTATCTGAATAAATAACGGACAAGAGGTATTCAGATGAGCCACAAACATATAAGAAGCAAGCTGTATTTTTTGTCTTGTTTTTCTGTTAATAACCATACTACATGCTTAGAACTCTTTGGCCAATTAATGTATGGTCAGTGCAGATCCCATGAGATCTTTGCTTCTATGTATATGTTATTGTAGTCTGTTGGCTTCGTGCCTGAAAAGGGTGAAAATGGCTTATAAAGCAAAGCACAAACCATTTCACCCACTGAACAACCTCCCAAAATTGTAAACTGAATTACTCTTTTCTTAGAATTCCTACCACCTTTTAATTTGTGTTTGTTTTATCCTTTGGCATTTTATCTTCTAATAAGCCTCCAAGGGAGAACAGACTATTAGCTTTCTATTAAAGGAAAGGACAAATAGATGCTAAATAAGTACACTGTAATGGCCAAAATTATTCAAGATTTTTGGTTTCCTCAGCATGCAAATAAATGTTTGCATTTACTAGGTTGCAAAAGGGTTGTTTGTTTTATAAAAGCATTTGCCAAAATTTATTTCCAGGTAATAATATTTATTTACTATCTCTTCTCCATTGGAGTAGATACAAATTTCCTTAGGTTATTTATTTGTGGAACACCAGCTGTGTTCTTCTGATACTTCTGTACTTCTGATTCAGCATTCAGCATTTCTGTGTTCCCATCATTTGAATATTTCTTTAATGGAGAAGCTGGCATTAAATTTAAATCCCTCTAATTCTTCATTTATCAGACAGCTCTCCCATGTGTGACCCATGTAATTTATTAGCTTGGCCAGCTGGTGGTGAAAAGCGAGTAACCAAAATACTATAAAAATGCACCAATAAAATAAAGATAGAATGGTATTTCTAAGAATCTCTTTCTGAAATAGCAGTTTTCCGAAATCGTTTTCCATTCATCTATCCCAATTTCTGATTATAAAATCAGAGAAAAATGCTTTCAGAAAGATTATTTTTATTTTATATGCATTTTTTTTTCCTCACAGAGACTATTCAGTGTTTCTAGAAATACACCGGAGGAGCTCAGCCTCAACTTGAAAGTGTTTTAAGTGCAATTAGTTTAGAAGGTTTTACACTTTCTTGTACTTTCTTTATGCTTTTGCTGTCTTTAGGTCTGTTATTAATACCTCTGATTCCAAGAGAATATTCTGTTGCTTTGTGCTGTAAACTGTCATCTCTTTAGAGACATTTTCTAAAACAACTTGAACAAAACAAGTTGTTAAAACCCCCAGTTGCAAATATTTACTTGATACCCACCTGTGAGTTTCTCTGTTGGTGTCCCAGTAGTAAGGTTAACTGTTTCCATAAATGTGTACTCAATTGATATTTCCAGTCTGAATTCCATTCAACACACTCCATGCTGAGGAGAGTTTGGCCCTATTTTATAAGGCCAGCAGTCTAGGGTATGGTATAGTTCTGGACCGCAAACATTTAATGAAGGAGATTGCTGATGTGCTGGTGGCAAGTGCGCTTTTAAATGATCATCTGAAGCTCAAGTGCTGCAAATCCCTTCTGCTTTGGTGGAATAACAAGACCTGCAATGTTCCTGCACAACTGCATGGGATGTAGAGTTGTATGGGCCAGGCTCAGTAGGCTCCTCTTATCTGCACGGAGGGACCGAAGCTCCAACCCCAGCAATATCCAAGAGTTTGTCTTGGGCATATGAATAGGAGTAGGTTGAGTGTAACTCCTGTAAACTTGACATTGAGATACTAAGTTTGGGTTTGAGCTATTGCTTGGGTTGTGGTTAAAATACAACCAGAATTAATTCTCTGTGTCTGTGAGGAAGTTTACACAAAACAGTGCTTACGTATTTGCTCATTCATTATGTCTATGCTGTAAGAGGCTAATATGTCCATTTAGGGCCTGGAATGAGCAAAAAAATCTGCCCAGAAAGAACAGCAATTGGGCTTTAAGTGCATTTGCCCCAAGTGAGTAGAGGATTTCCCTGATAACGCTTAAATGTATTTTTCTCAAAAGGGGAACAAAACTAATTGCTAATACCTTTGTGTCCTAGGGGATGTGTCATGGCTAGAGAAAAATATTCTTCACAGCCATTACCTTCTCATAGTTATTTCTTGCCAGACCCTCAAGGATAAACTGTCAGTGCCTGTATACAACAGATTATATAAGATCATAATTTTCCACTCCACATAAGATGTTACTTTGAAAGCTATATTCTGATATTAAATAAAAATACTTTGCACTATATTAAGTCTTTCATCCAAAGACATTAAAGCGCTCTCCAGTATTATTATTCATGTTTAAGGGAAGACTAAAATGAGACATGCAAGGGTGAGGTGATTTGCCCAAGGTTACAAGGAGTCAGTAGTGGTTATGCCAGTCCCAGTCCCCTTCCTGAAGTATAAGCTTAATGTTGGGTGTCTCAGTCATGCAATTTAATGCAGAGAAAAGCCTCCCTGCTCATGTGCAGCAATAGCACAGCAGCAGGATTATGAGAGCCTAAATGTCATTAGCTCAGATCAGATTACAAGATAAAGCCTTTAGAGGCGAATGTGAGGTAAATCCAGTAGACAAGTTCAAATCTCCTTGTTGGACTTAAGTATAACCAGGCTTTATGGAATGAAGAGTAGTACTAGATAATGATCCAGGCAAAATTTCTTCAGGGAATCTTTTACCAAAATCTGAAGATTGGATTTACGTGAAGCTAACCCAGGTTAAAATGATTTATTCACTCACAGTAAATTCTTCTAATTTCATTAAATCTCAAGCATTGATTTGCTGCTTTTACTATATTTTTGTACTCATCTAATGTTTTACATTACCGAACCCAGAAGAATGCCTTTTTATTCTTACTAAAAGTTTTGCTTGGAAGTGGGAAAAACTGAGTTGTAGTTCGTATTTGACAGATAACTAGTACTACTGTATACACGGGTAGTACATCATGTAAATAGGTCTGCATTGTTCAGAGGTGTTTGTCTTTGCATTACTGCCAACACTGTGCAAAAATATCTATGTAAGCAAAGATAGGGGACTTCCATTGGCACTGGATATCAATTTGAAGCATTATAATTGCCAAGAGCCTTCCACACACTTTTTTCTTCTATCTTCTCCTCCCGTTTCCACTTGCACAACCTGAGCAGGGGCTGCCCCAACCCCTTCTCTGCTGTTCTTTTTGTGTTAAAGCACCTTCCTGCTCCATTGCCTAGATCAGGAAATCTCCACAGCCCTCACCAGCAATGATAGATGTCACAGCCAGAGCACTCCAGCACTGTGACCTTCTCTCTGCCCCTAGGGAGACCTGCTCAGTTTGGTAAGATCATGCTTGTCTCGCCTGTGCTCCTTCTTCCCAAGTCCAGCATCCTGCTCAGAAGGGATTTGTCCTCCTCTGATCGCATATACTTGTGTCAATGTGAGTTAGCTGCCTTATCTGAATAGCTGTTTTGACAATTTGCAGTGACTTTCTGGATCTGAGAAATGTATACCGCATAGCATGCCGATCTACAGTATTAATGTGAGTGATAAATAAGGGTTTCAGTCTCACTGTGCTGTACTGTCTGGAAAGGGACCTTTCATGCATTTGAAGCATTCCTCTACACCTGGCCTTTTAGAGAAGCTCCACTTACAAGATTTTCATCACCCTGAATTTGTCACAGTAAAATTCTAAGCAAGACCTCTGCAAAGCTTTTTCACCAGCTATTACGTTTTAGGATAATCCATCAATTTTGTTATAAGGGGGTAATTTAGTCCCAGAATAGCTACAGAATGTGTACAGATACCTGTGCAGAAACAAATAAACAAGCAAACAAAGCAAACAAATCTTGCTTTTGATGTTAGACTATGTCTCCTGGCATATATGCAAGTATTTTCTATAACATACTCTTCTTACTCATGGCACATACCAAGGCTAGTTCAACTGAGGTGCTTGGATGTTTACTTTAGAAATTATACTTGTAGTATTTACACACTGAGATTTAAACAATCATGCTGAGCTACTGCTTAGTTTACATCAACTAACTAATGTATTTACATATCCTCCTATCTAATGTATGGGCCTTGACTCTTGCCTAACCTTTCGGAGGACTGTCCACACACCCACCTAAAACTCATGCTTTTCATTGTAGAAAAAAAGGTGCTTAAAAAGATAATATTTTTTACTGAATAATCAGGTTAGCATGGAATAAACATCTACAGTATACTTGCAGAATAGTTATATCTACAACACACAGAAAACTTTTTAAAATCATACGATGCTGCTTAGGGATAACTAACTGAAGATACTTCTGAATGTTCTCACAACCATTGTCATCTCCACCAATGTCCTTTGCCTATCAAGTGACACAGAAAGTAATCACAAAGCACAACTGCATGAGCCTAGCAATACCTGTGCCTGCTACTGCTTTGCTTGTTTTGCTCCTGTTACTAACTCTCATGATCTAATACATGCAGATGTGCTCATGACAGGATACGTACTGGAGAAATCAAGTATTTTTCTCTTGTCCTCTTCCTATTTTCCATTTATGGCTTTGTTTTTCCAGACCATGAACTCTTCAGGTGAAAAATTACTCTGCAGCATATAGAGAGAATAGCCCAGGTACTACAAAAAGCACAGCAGCTGTGCAAGCTGTAGGGTTTTTAGGATAAAATAGCACCAGCTGAATGTAATTAGGCTGCATAGATTCAACTCAGGTTTGGATCGCTTAGCCTTAGTTTGGTATCTCTGTGTGGCAGTGTGTTGTCTAGCTCTGCCTTTCCATCATCTCTCTGAACAGCAGAGTCCACCTGATGTGATTGTAATATGTAACAAGAAGTTGACCTAGCATGCACTGAACAGTTATGATTTGTAGGGTTTTCTTTTAATGTAGTACAAGACAAGATATAAGCAAAATTACTTTTTAAATGAGTGGAGCTTCAAGCAAGTGATAATAGCTGTATTATTCAATGCATTATTATTTGCTGGAGTTAAGTATCTATAGCTGTATTATATAGAGCAACACTGTACCTGTGATACAGTCCTTCATCAAAGAGCTTACCATATAGAACCTGGTCCTAGCAACTGTACTGGGGAAGATGCTTAATGGTACTTATACATTTTAGGGATGGGCTGTATGTAGTACTGCAAATGATGGAATATCAGATAACATAATCACTAAGAGAGAAAAATTGAAGTTTACAAAATATCAAGAGTCGTAATTTGGTATGATATACAATCACTTTTTTCTTGTGTTTATAGTATCTATGTAGTTACCTACTTCCTTGATTCCTTTAATAGATCGCATCTCTCATTTCATTTCTACATCTTCTCACTAGTAATAAAGGACAGTGATATACTGCGTATTGACCTAACGAGGTTTTACAAGCCTTCAGTTACTTCTGTACTGCATTAGCATTATAGAAATTAAACCAAGAAACATTTGTCAGTAGGAATTTTCCTAGTATTAAGGATTGCAATGTCTCTAACATCCATCTACTAGAAGTTACCTAAGTCTGCTCCTAAAGTCTAATCCCTGAAGGTTAGGTGAGAAGAGCTTTCTGTTAGACGTCATTCAGCCAGAGTTACAGAATGAAGGGTGACAACATCATGTGAGAGCCATTCACACAAACTGTCATGTCATATTTCCAGGAGGAAAAAGATTTTAACGTTCAGTTTATATATATACTTTTCTTCTTATCTTTTTCCCCCTTGTCACTTGACCGTTCTGGAATATATTTTCTGAACTGTTTCTCAGGGGCAAAGTCTTGACACCCTATAGGCTTTCTGTTGGACATTCTGGCTTGCACTTGTGACCCAGCTGAGCAGACTGAAGAATGTGTAACGAGATAAAGGTCTGAATCCTCTCTGAAAAGCAGCCATTCTCCACAAGTGCAATGCCTGTTACTGAAATGGAATGATTGTACCTAAATTGTGTTGGGAAGAAAATTGATCTGAAAATTACCCATGCCAGCTTCCCTATTAGAATAAAACAAATTATATTAAATTCATATTGGTGTGTGCCTTGCATCCTTCTCCTACCTCTCTAGACTGCAGAGAGAACAGCAAAGTCTAGATTGCAGATAGAATCCAAGTTCAAAGTGTGCTGGAGTTACAGTTTTACTAATTTCATCCAACAAAACACACTCACCTGGCTGCTGGTGGTGCTGATGAGCCTCTTTTGTTATTTACTATTTCATTGTTATGAGCAGCATCATACACCTCAAGTCTTTGGAGGGTTTCAGCTGGGGAGTGGGACTGAAAAAAAAACAGACAGCTTTTATCCTGTTTGTGTGCATTTCCACTCCCTTCCATTACGTGTACAGCTCACTATATCTATTTTATTAGTGCAGCAGTAATTCTATGTTGAGGTTAAATACTGAGGATTCTGTAGGTACCCTCTCTAGCAGTATTAAGCTGAGATATGCATTGTAATACAGCTGCTGTGAGCCTCTGCTCACCATGCAGATGTACTAAGTGCCCGTGATGTGACATGGGGCTGAAATAGTGGAAATCTTATTAAGAATGTTTTAAAAATGTCTTTTAGCATCCCACTTCTCAAGTTCTGCACAATTAAAGAAAGAAATTCACTTGCCAGCAGCATATATTGTAAAGAAAAATGATTGTAGCATTCAATCTGTGTAATAGTTTGTACAATGAAAGCTGCAGATTACATTTTAGACACTGGGGAATTCTAAATTAACTGTTCTGACCAAACTTGGGAATTCTGAGTTAAGTCTGAAAATCTATTCTGAGAATCAGATCTTATCCCTGACTGTTTCCAGAAAGCAAAACTGCAAAGATTAATATGCACAGCCTTTCGGTTTAATTTTGGATCCTCTCTTTTGTGTGTGTGTTTGTATTGTTTGCTTTTCTTCAAATTAATATCTGGGTCTATTAACATGACAGTTACATCCATAGGTAAAACCCCTAAGCTGAATGTCCTCTGTCTTCTTCCTAATTTAAGGTAATGAGCACATCAGGATGTATAGGCTGAAACTCGAGGCAGTAGTGTTTGGTGCTCATTAACATACTGCTCTGTGGCGTGCACGTCAGTTAATTCCACTCTGTTACTAGTCGTTTTCGGTTGTCTTCCTGTTAGTCCATGGATGTATAGGAAGGAAAGGCAACTTGTTCTGTAAGCCAATAGAAAATAATTCACACAGCCTACCAAAAATCTTGACTTCTCCTTTGAATGAATATAGTGTCAATATGAGCACCAATAGTCTTTTTTTTTTTTCCTGTGGTATAGATATACCAGCAGGAAGGCATAGTTACCTCAGTTAATTTTGTGTTGTCATTAACTTTAAATTAAAAAAAAAAAACTTTTGCTTTTATTGTACTATAGCTGTATCACAGAGGCCAGAAGAACCAATATTAGAAACAGAAGCAGCAGTTATAACCTTTGACTTTATATGCCTGGTGTACAGTTGAGTACTGAAAGATACAATGTATGAAAAGAGAAGAGATGGAGAAGGAGGATGGAGAATCTAATTGCTGACCCCAACTACCTCATGAGCGAAGGTAGGAGTGGACAGATTTGGAGGTGCTCAGTGAGAAAATGACAAACTGGACACAAGTCATAGCTAGGCATAAGGAACAAATTCTTCAACATCAGGGTTATCAAATCTGGAGGCAGATTACACAGAGAGCTTGTGAGATCTCCACTCTTGGATGCATTCGAAGACTGGACAAGGCTCTGGGTAAACTGATGTAGCCTTTTGGCCCCATGTGGAAAGCAGCTGACTTCCATTTAGTCCTTGCTTATTTTGTATAGTTGCATGATTTTGAATTTTCTTAAAAGAATTTCTGAAATTCAGCATCTATCTCCACTTCTCTTTCAGCACACAAGACTCAAATATGTGGAAATGTGCACTCAACTGTGCTTCCACAAAATTCATGTGTGCAAGGTCACTTGATGAAGAGGGACCAGCTGAGGAGAATCTGGACCCTTCCCTTTCCCCCCACCCTGCCTTTATTACTATTTTTTTTTTCTAAGCACACAGCCTGGCAAGTGAGCACTGTGCTTTGCTTCAGCACATCATCACACCTCTCTCCTGGAGCACGGCAGGACCCATCTGCCAAGCATATGCAGCTCTTGAAAACATGTATTGTGGAGCATGAAATTTGCTGAAAACTTTTGTTGTGCAAATAGGTTCCTTCAGTGAGCCAAGAAAGAATTAGCTATTAGAACTAGGCATTAGGTATTAGTATCAGGCACTCAGTGCAAGTCAGAGAGCCTTGCTCAGCATGCCAGTCTAGGTGGCTAATAGCACAATGGAAAACAGGAGACTAGAGATGGGGGTCTAATATTAAATGCAGGTTGTGTAAGACTTGGCACATTTGCTCTGGCTGTATTTCATATGGAAGGGATCCTAAATATTTAGTTCAGTCACTCTGGAGAAGGTTACAGAATAAATGCTTACCTCCAGTTAAAACGTTTAGATGAGCTCTGCAAGCACAGAAGAGACAAAATTTGTAGAGAAGCTCAGCCTGTTAGTCACAGTAGAGATAGTCATTTTTTTTCAGTGTTCTCTGAGAAGTTAAATCTAAATGTTCTTACATTTCACTAGTAATTTGGGTGGGGAGGGATTCCGCACAGATATCCTTTATTTCTTTAATCGCGTAGCTCCCACTGGTTCATTTTTAAAGGCCTTTGAATCTCATTAGGAGTAGCAACTGCACGTCTGAGCACAAAGAGTACACCTTTCTTTCTTTGAAGCTGAAAAGAGTAGCAGCAATCTGATCTCAAAAGGTATTTGTACTAAATTCAGATATTAGTCGTGTCATTGCGTTGTATTTTCTGTGTTGTGCTTGGAAATAAATTCACTGATCCAATATGATGTCTGAACCTGGAAAAAAAATAATATAGTATCCTTCAGATTAGATACGTACTTTCAAAATGGATTTAAGATCTATTTGACAGGGAGAATTCTATAGTTTTACGAATGCATGTGGAATTCTCTTGTGAAGGCGCTCCAAGATGTTACCAGCCTTTCAGAAATAGTATATTTTCTAAAGGTCATAGTGTTATTAATTTTTTAACATTCTCATGTATATCTGAGTATACATAAACTGAAATCATTCACAAGTTTTTGTTAGATTCGTGCCATAGGTTATCTGTTTTTTTGAGGTTTTGGTCACCTATTCTGATGACAGTCAGTATCAGAGTGAATGTCAATTTTGTTGCTATCATGTTACAGTTCCCTTACCCTAAAAAGATCTTTCCACTTTGTCCACATTAAAATATTCCAAAGAAAATTTTAATTTTGCTGCTTGACAGTCACTTCATTTTACATCTAATAATATATGAGATATGAAAGTCATATAGTTCATTATTTTTTGTTAATACAGTAACTTTTCTTCTTGAGATTCTTTGGTCTACATTAGGTTATAAATTCTTTGGGGCGGGAATTGTCTTTAATAATGTCACAAAAAAAGCTATATAGAGAGTTTGGTGATATTTACACTGGGAGTAAGGTTAACTAATGTCTTTAAATGAGGCTCAGACTGGCGATGGGGGCTTTTTTGCGCTTTTTAAAATGAACTTTTCTTCATCAGTCTACTCCATGTATATATTCAGAATTAAATTGCAGATTCTTCAATTTAATAGTCATTTTTTAAAAACCCATTTTCCCTTTTAATGGCGCTGATAGCAATGATGCTTTGCATGATAACAGGAACATTGCCCTGTTGTGTGTCACCAGCAAAGCTATTTAATGAAGTTGTGAGTGTCAAATCCTTGCTGATAAATGATCACACGAGCACAGCTTGTTTTTCAAACTCTAGACTTTGTTTGCAGGACTAATAATAAAAGCTGTCTCTCTTTGATATTCTTATCTGCGATAACTGAGAAGCAATGTACGTGGGGCAACAAGCATCTTATGAAACAGAATAAGATTTTAAAAGTACGAAATGAGTACTTGAGTTCATTTTGTAAGTTCTTCAGGTGATGGAATAATATTGGTTTCCATTAAGGTGTTGCATGGATTGCTAGAAATAAACTATGGTAATAAATTCTTCTTAGATTATTGATGCTCAATTTTGAATTTAATATGCTTTCTGCTAAAAGGTTAGATGTCATTCCTGGTACTGCCAAAGTATTGCGGGCATGTACTAAAAGGTTCTTCATGGTTTTAGTTAGATGTGTGACAGTATTCTTTGCTCCTTCAAGAAGTCTAAGAAGATTTCTGCTAAGGATAAATGAATAGAGTGCAATTTGGCATTGAAGTCAAAGATCTTGCTACTTCGATAGCATCTTTAATATTCCTCTACTTCCTGACAGTTCAAACTAGCATTCTTAATCTTTTTTCTTTCTTCCTTTCCCTTCCCCTTACCCCTTTACTACCAGAGAAATCACTTTCTCCTGTGCTTCAGTGTCTTCAGGAATGAAGAGTTAGTAATGCTAGTACAGAGAAGCACTCTAGATCAAGCTTACATTTCTTAATAATAACAGTCCACAATAGGGATATTGGTGTTAATTGGTAAGGAAGGAAAATAATCTGTAATTTTACATGTAATTAGTCTAGTAATTCCTAAAGACACCCTGTCACAAGAAATCTGTGATAAGCCTGTTGCTACTTGGATTTTTGGTCTGACTGTATCTGATTTGCGGTTGAGATTTGCAGATGAGTGAAGATCATTGCACTGGTAGGTAGCTGAGTATTCTATTCTTATAATGGACAAACGTATCATTCCATTTTCTTCTCAGTGTCAGCTGACATTTTCTACAGGTCTCCACTTTTGAAGAACATCACAACCATTGGCTTAAAAATGGCTAATTTTTCTACTTTTATTTAATGAAAGTCTTAGAACCGTATGAAATGATTGTTCCTGCTTAAAAAATGTATTTCATCTGCTTACAGAAAAATGAAATGTTGCCTATAAAATTGTGCAATGATATAGTCTGGGTCTTCAAAATCTTTTTTTCCCAATAGAAAAGAGTCTTTGTTAGGAACTCAAGAGCAGCTCTCCTCTCAGGCATTTTAA
>JANHGO010002427.1:0-18394 GCA_024606505.1 Aquila spilogaster
TTTACTTGAAGAGACTACTGATGGGGAGAGAAGCGTTGGCCGGATCAGTCTTTACTCCAAGAATGGGGTGGCTTATCATCTTACCAACAATGGGCAACGGATCCCAAAAGATGTTGTTGAAGAATTCAGTGATTTATACAACGAGGTTGGTATTCAGCTACTCTGTCAGCTTGTAGTTTTGCCTGAAACACTGGGAGCCTTTGTTATTTCTGCAAAGGTAGAAAACCAGCAATGTCTTGAATTTCTGTTCAAAAAATCAACCCTGAGTTTTAGTTCATCTGCTCAAGCACAACCCATTTGTCTCTGATGTGGGATTAACTCACTGTTGTGAGGATGAACAAGTTTTCCACATTTTTCATCAATTTAATCACTTCCAGCAACTACTGCATGGGAGACCCAATCATTTGCTCTGGAAAGCTGCAACTGATTTGAAAGGGTAAAGGAGGGATCAAATTACTAAACAAAGCAGAATGCAAAAGCTTAGCAACAGCCAGCTAAACCTTGTAACCCTGTGACATTTTATTGATGTTGTAAATACCGTAGTGTACAGTGTAGTGTGCCAAAGTCAACTCAGTGTTGTAGGAATTGCAAGTTTTCCTGCATCAGAAGGAGAAGAACATCTTCTATTGTAGATTCAGATCAGCGTTGGCTTTGGTTTAAAGTCTTTCTAGCTTTTTTGGCTCAGTGTTTACTGATCTCCTCATATACACTGAACAGAAGAGGGCCTCAGGATGTGGTAGAAGAGCCAAACAGAGGAAAAACATGCACAACTGCACATACAGTACCTAAAAATATTAAAGGAAGACTGCAAGATGGAAATGGAAATAAATGCTTAGTGGAAAGATTAAGCTCTGCTGAAGCTGTAAGCCAACGTTAAATTCCTAGACAAGAAGCGCCAACTTTACCTTGATATAGCTGGGCAATGCTGTTGTGATCCAAATCACGGCCAAGCGTTACTATTTTCATCAGTCTGTAGGCATGCCTAAAACCTTCACGTTTTCATCTGATAATGAACTTCATTAGTATTTGATGCGTGGATAAACACACACGAGAGTGAGATTCCCCTTGGATAGTTTCTGTTTAAAAATCTGTTCGTGAACACTTAGAAAGTCTCCAAGAGAGAAATCACTGTGGCCTGTAAAGAATTATTAAGCAGTGAATGTGGAGGAGGGATGTGGATTTTTCACTTGGAAAGACTTTTAATAATATATCCTGGGGCTCTGAACTGCAGTCTGTGATAAGATGGCACAAAATTATTTCAGGCAGAAGTCATAGGTATTTCATAGAAACCTCATTGTGGGAGGAATTTGGTATTAAGAGTCCAGTATGGAATTATTTTGTAATTCACCATGGAAAGGAGATCATTCGGGACAAATGCAGGTGGGGGTAATTCATCTGAGCTGCCTTTTCAGACTACTGGGTCAAAACAGAACCACAGCCAGCCAGAATGAAAGATGGGTGAAACGTATGGAGCAAGATTAACAGCATGTAAGAATCGAAGAGAAGGAGGAAATAAGTGAAAATACCTCAGTGAGCAGCATTACTTATGTAAATGGAGCCCCACCAACTCCTTGCACTGTTCAGTGATCATCCTGTCTCAAGGATGATTAAGAAAGTCTCCACCAAAGGGAGGGTGCCAGGTGCAGACTGAAAGCAGAAGAGAATACAGAGATGAGAGCTGTGTGGCTTTGAGATACAGCCAATAAGATAAGTGCTATCACAAGATGTCAGTGTTTTAGAATTGATATTTTGGTAAATCTGCCCTTTAAAAGCAAGAAAAAGGGGGCAGCCAGTGACGTGAGAGAACAACACATTTAAAGTCAATCTTCTTTACGCAATGTGTAATTAGCTTATCGTTGCTACAGGATATCTTTATTGCTAGGAAACAGAAAAGGGTTTCACGTGTATGAACTGTAAAAATGTCTACAGCTGTGTTCTGCAATGAAGGATTTACAAGGGACAGCTTACCCAAGGAGAGCACATCCACCTCTCACTGCTGTTGCTTTCTCTTCAGTCCCTCCAAGTGCTCTCGAATTTCTTGCAGGGCAACCCATGGTTTTATTTAGCTTCTTGTTCCCGGGTGTCAGATCAGACAATCTGTAGTGAGTTAACATAGCAGACCGGGTTCTTCCCTGCACCGATCAGGAAGAGCTGTTTCTGTGACCTCCTGAAAAGCACCACTTAAAAAGACCGTATGTGTATACAAATGCCTCAGTGAGGAGGAAGACAGGAGCACATGCAGTAGGCGGGCGGCTTTGGGAACCTTTTCCTCTGACATAAATGCTGGCAATGTTTCTGTTTACATGTGCTGAGTCAGGCTGGTGCTTTTCTATTTTTTCCTCTCCTCCTTCCTACCCCTTCGCTTTTTTCTTTCTTTTTTTTTGTTGCATTTTTACTGGAGCCCATCCCAGCTTCCTTTCGGTTCCCAGCTGGCCAATACCCTCTTGTTTTCACTGGTGATGAAATGGGTGCTGGGGAGGAGCAGTAGAAATTTGGTCTTCAGTGCAGTCTCTCTGCATATTTTAGGAGGTGGGATTTTAGGTGTTGGAATACTGTGAAGTTGTTCAACGCAAACAGCCATGTTACAAATTGCCAAACCCTGAGGTCAGGCTCCTGCTCTGCCTTATAGGAGATCCCAGACCCTTCTTGGAGCCTTGGTCCAACATCATGTGTCATCTCCCAGGCTGCATCTCCCCTGCAGAAAAGACTCCTATAGCAAAGGCTGTGACTGACACAAGCTGTCCTGACTCAAAAAGGAGAAGGAAGAAAAAAAAAGATGCAAAGCCTAATCAGGGCTGGAGCACTGGCATTAACAGTGGAAAATGTAGTCCTGAATGAACAGGGGCTAAATTTGTCACAGCTTCAGATGCCTGCCTTACCCTGCACAGCCGGCTCGCTTCCCATGCTCTCCAACTGCTCTCCTTTTTGCTGCAGCTGCTGCCATGTGCTTGGGCTCCGTATGTGCCTCCTCCTCTGCTTTCTGGTCTGTATTTCTCTAGTCTGAGTTATTTTGTCATTTGGATACTAAATTCAACTGAGTGCAAAGCACAGAGGATCTCCCTCAAGTGTTTCACTTGGGGTATGGAGTCACTGAGACTGTAGCCAACAAAGTGAGGTCTCCCTCTGCATTCTGAATTCCCCTGGTGTGAAATGCAGTGCATCCCAGTACCACCAGCTTAGCCCCACTAATTCATCTGGAGAGTCCTGAGGCTTTTTTCCAGGCGCTTATCCAATCTTTTTTGGCTGGCTCCTGCTTCTATCTGCGTTTTGCTTCTTTTTGTTTGCAGTAGCCTGGATTTCTAACAGCTGAAAGGATGCCTCACAGAAGCCTTTATCTGGTTACAAGGATGCTGAGCCATCTTCATTTCTATAGCAGAAAGTTCCCTATGAGGGTCTGTCTTAGCTGAGAGCCACTGTTGTTTTAAGACCGTCTCAGACCTTGCACTGTGCAAGACTGGCACTGCTCAGGGTCGTTGTCTGTTTGCTCAGTCCTCAAGGAAAGGAGCAAAAGTTGTGCACCAGCACTGAATCATAGAATCATTAAGGCTGGAAAAGACCACTGCGATCTGCAAGTCCAGCCATCAACCCATCACCTCCGTGGCCACTAACCACATCCCTCAGTGCCACTGGGTGGTTCATCAGGGTGTGATGCCACGTATTCTTGATCTTCCCATCTTTCTCTCTGCTCTGGGTAGGATAAACTGGGGAGCCTGGGGCTGGGAGGGATTTAGGACTCTGCCTCCTTGTGCGTGACCCACAAAGAAAAGGGATGGGAGTGGGAACGATGAGGGATATGTATACTGCTGGAGTGTCTGTGTGTGCACGCAGAAAAATGTAACTGGGGATAACGTGTCTTAGAGTTAAGGCGGTTCACTTCTGACACTGTTCAGTCCTCATTTTCCTCTGCAAAGAGGCCTTTATGGCCAATTCCCAGGTATTTGTGAAGGATGGGAGGGAGGAGGTGAGTTTCAGTTAAATGCACTATTCTGCTTGCCCAAGCATTTTGCACTCTACTGGCCAGCCTGGTTCGGAGAACGTGCCTATTTTTACTTAGATTTCTCAGTAAGGCCGTGGTCCCTAAAGGCCTGCTTCGCAGGAACTCTCTCTTTAACAGTCAGCTAATTAATGGCCTTGTTATCTGTCAGCTTTCTCCTGTGCACTGGAGGAGGGTTGCAGTCAAAGAATGACAAAGTTTTCCACCCTTCGCACCCCCACCCTGCGCTGGGCTATGTGCCACGTCCAATTAAGCTCCAGTGTGTTGTGTTATTTAGAGAGCTAGACCAAAGGGCCACCAAGAGTCAGTGTTCCCTCCCTCTATTGCACTGGCAGATGTCTGGCCTAGTAACAACATGAGCCTATCTCCATCAAGGTTTAGGGCTGACCGGGTATAAAGTCACTTACTGAGTTTTTATGCCAAGTGAGGAAAAAGCAATGCTGTAGATCGTCACTGGCGCTGACAGGAAGGAGGGTGGCTTGGGATGTGCTTTCCTGACCTCCTTCAGCCCTGAGAAGCTTCTTTATTTAGATTTGTTCTTCCTAAGAGACTGCCTCTTCCTGTGGTAAGTGAACGCTTAGGTAGTAAACACATATAGGTGGAAGCCAGGAGGTAAAAGAGGGGACATCCTTGGTAGAGCCTACGTTCCCTCCAGAGACCCCTGTTATTGCATACCCACAGGCAGGTCAGAAAGGAGACAGAAAAAGTGGAGCCACTGCAGGATCATACCCTTTCCATTTACACCTATTCATATTTTAATATTTGATCTTCAATCCCATATAACCTTGGAGTTGAATGTAAATCCTCAGAACAAGGGATGAAATGTGTCTAAAATGTGTAATTGCTTGAGATGTTTTACTTCCTTTGCTTCTGCCTGCAGTTCTTGCAGACTGTAGCTTTCAGGGCTAATTCTTCTGCCTGAACCCATACGTGGGATGTCTTGATGTAGGATTTGCTGTCATTTATCCTCATGCTTCTTTCCTTACAAGCACTGAAATAACAGGGATTCTGGAAAAAAAAGATAATAAGACCAGGTGCCAATCATGCTCGTTCATTATCTGATCAATGGGATGACATCCATAGGAACAGCTTTACTTGGTGACTCACAGCGCAGTGAGTTGGGCATTTCTGCTGTTGGGCAATGAAGAATACAGTAGTTAATAAAAACATACCCATGGCTCGCTTATCCTTTTGGCCAAACGTAGCTGGATTTTAACACAGCTTTGCTTGTCTTGTGAATGCGTTATCTGCTTACAACGTGCAATCGGCTTACGGAAGCTGAGCTGTGTTGTGTTGACGCAGGGTCCTTGCTGCTTGTACTTGCTGGAAATGGTCTGGGCCTTGGAAATCTGCAGACTGAGAATAATGGGGTGCTGAAACTGCCAAATTCTATTGCTGTCCCTGGGAGATAGAGAAGATATCATTCCCTTTCCTTTGCTGGAACCGCTTGTTTTATAAAGGGCATTGGTCTCCACCTTTCTCACCTGGAAATCTCCTTGGAAATGCTCTATGTCCCAGTCAGTGTCTGCAAGTCTGACTTGTCTTCAGAACTTCTACTCATTTTTCTTGTTCTTACAATTTATTTTCCCTTTTTTCCCCCTATTTCTCTTACTTTCTTCTTCAGTTTTCTCCTCACTCCTTTCTTGTCCTCGTCTGCTCTTTCTTCCATTATCTCACAGACCTGCTCTCTCCTGCTCTCTCTTCCATTATGCCTCCTGAAATTCACATTACTACTAAAACCCCAGGGTAAATCAAGCTTCTGAGGAGCATTGAGGTGAAGGAAGCTGGAACATGATGAATTAGCCATACCGGTAGAGAATGGGAAGCTCTAGGAGCCCTTGATGGACAGCTAGCTACCTGCCAAGCACTTATTTTTGAGCTGAAGCCCTCAGTATGCCTAATTCATCTGTCTCCATAAAAAGATAATGAGTTTTAGTCAAACCAACTTAGATAGGAAAAAGTCACTGAGCAGAGATCTTGCCTCTCTACTTGTGAGAGCACCGTGCACTCCTCGTGGCATGATAGAAATGAGAAGGAATAGAATCATTAAGATTCAGAAAGACCTCTAAGATCATTAAGTCCACCACCACTATGCCCACTAACCATGTCCCCAACCTCCAGGGATGGTGATGACAGTGACTCATTCTGGGCAAACAAGTTAGTAATGGGATGAGTTGCCCTTCTGGGAGGCACCTTTTAAAAGCTTTCCTCTGTTAAAACATTCCTCAGAGTTTTTCCATTGAAATGAAGGGCTGCGATTCAACTGCAGGTTCTTCTGGGAGTCTTTGAGGCAGAAATACTGACTTATTCCAGACAGCGGCAAGCAGGCGGCCAAGGTGGGTGGTTGTTTCCTGCTTTTAAGCAGCTGAGACAGTGGAAATCCAGGGCTGAAAAATGTCAGGAACCTGGGACTGCACCTAGGACACAGAGGTGGGAGAGGAGCTGATGCCTTGTTATCAGAGGATAATGTGAGGTGGGTCCTGCTGCTTGAGTTCACTCTTAGTAAACTTTGAATGGACTGCCTCACCTGCTCTTCTGCAAGTGATAGAAAACACATGCTCGGGTAAATAATAACTTAATAGTCAGTTAATATTAACTTAATAATGACTTAATAGTGACTAGACTGTTGCTGATGAGTAACAGTGATTATCTTAGGCCATTTGTCTTGGACTGGAGGGAAGTCTTGTTTCCTTCCTTCTGCGCAGCACAGCTGTGGGTGCAGTCACACGTGGTGTTGGTATTGGAGCAGAGTGTGCAATGAACTCAAGCTGATCTCAGAGGTTGCCAAGGGAAGGTAACCTGAACATGCTGGTTTTGGATGGAGGAAAAAGCGTCCTGCTTGGGGTTTGGATGCTGCTGTGAATCACGTTGTCTGTCTTCCTGTCCCGTCTCTTGCAGGTCTATAACCTGACTCAGGAGTTCTTCCAACGAGGTAAACCAGTCAATGCTGAGAGCCAGAATAGTGTGGGTGTCTTTACACGGGACGTAGTCCGCAAACGTGTCAAGGCCGATCCGGATGACACAGAGGCCGTCAAGAGGTTGAAACTAGCCATGATCCAGCAGTACCTTAAGGTGTGTGTACACATCATTGTTTGTCTTTACTAAAAAATCTGAAAGCTTGGACACCTGTCCCATCGCTGAGGAATTGCTGTCTTTGGGCTCTTGCTGTTGGGCAATTTTTGTTTACATAGACAACATTTCCTCTTGAGACATATGCTAAGGCAGTGGGCTGTTGGAAACAATGCATTCATTGTTTTTTTTTCTTATCTTAGCTTTCTGGCTTTCTAATTAGAATGGGATTTCCTAGGCTATGTTAAATATTCTAGTGTAACTTAAGGTTTTCTTACACCTGGAGCTACTCTATTGTCAGCTTCTTTTAGTGATGTGTTGTCTTGTGCCTTACGCTTGGCACCCCATGATCCCACCAAGCATCTTTTACGCCCTTCTGCCTCTGCCCGTATCTCAGAGACCAGAAGAAATATAACTTTGGTACTAGTAATTTGCTGAAGAAATCCCTGGAAAGCATTTTGAAAGGTAAAGTAATAAAGTCAAAGGCAGATTGTATAAACCCGTGTCCTAATAATCATCTTTCCTCATGGCTTCCCCAGTTCTTTTTATCTCCTTGATGCCTTGGCCTAAATGAGATCTCTGTGGGATGAGGACTTAATGCTGCATCAAGCACTCCAACAAGTAAAGTGTAACAGTCATTCCTATTTCAATTATAATGACTTAAAGGCTTATGAAATGAGGCAGGGGAGCCAGGCAGCATTCTGTCACGTGGGTAAGTATGTGGTATTCACTGTTATTAGGTGGGAAGCTGAAACAGAGATAAAGACTTAAAGAGTATCGCAAGAGGTCTGTGATAAAGCTGAGATTTAACGTGGCAGCTCCATTACCTAGTGACTAGTTACTGTTTTCTCCATGTAGGGTTACCAATGCAGATGAGATTTATTTGCTGCACCCCTGTTTTTTTCCTGGTGGTTGCATTTGTGGCTGCCGCAGGTTGCTACAGCCAGAGACTTTTCTGCAACTCATGTAAATCCTTTCTCATGTAAATACCTGAGAACAACCAAGCTTCTGAGTCTTAAGACTCTCAGATCAGAGTAGCTGCTGAGAGAGTGAGGATTAACCAGTATTTCAGCCGAAGCATGGTCTTAGTAGCTGCTTGTTTTTCTCCCTGTTAACTGGTTTGCAGTTTTCCTTCATGGCTGGAATAACCCAACAGTCATCACTGTTTGTTATCTCCATAATGAATCACTCGTATCTGGATGAGTGGCCCTGTTGTGTGACCCAGGGCACGGAATCTGTGCTGTAGTCCAGCAGAACCGACCCTGAGTGGCACTGGATGGGGTAGAAACACACAGGCTCAGAGGACAGATCTTCACGACCTGCTGGCAACGTGGTCCAGTGGCGTTTCCTGCTTAATCCTTCCCTGGAAACACTGTGCAGTGCTCAGGTTGGGGCAACTGTCTTGATACAGTCAGAGGAGCAGGCTGTGAGCTACTTAGTGCAGCTTTAACCTTTTCCTAAGAAGCTATTTTGACTTGTTTGCATGATGTCTTAGCCCAGCATGGAGATTCCTGCCCTGCATCAGGGTGCTCCAGGCTTCCAAGGGTAGTCTTCAAAGTGCAAAAAGGCCTGGAAAATGGGTGAAGGGGTAAGACATGGAACTATAAAGTTCCCTTCATCTAAAATGCTTAAAGAACTACAATGTAGGAATAATTGTGATTTGAAGATTTTTTAGGCCACTATGTCCTATGCATCGTTATTAGAAACTTATCATGAGGCAGACCAAACGTTTTGCCTTTGTTTGAGGGATTGATGCAGGCTGCATCTATACCTAATACTCTTGCTAACATGGACCTACAGGTCGTGGATCAAAAGCTTTCATAATCATATCAAGAGAACCAATTGCAAGTGTCTCACATCTTGACATTTCCCTTTCCTGTCTCCTTCAGTTCCTTCTGTGTTGGGTCCTGCCACCTCCTGCAGATAGTTAGCTTGCTGATTGCTGACTGACAGTATGTTGAAAGCTGCAGACAGCAGAAATAGCTGCCAGAATTTTATCATGGCTCCTCAAGGAGACATTTATTAACGTGGGGAAGAGCATCCGATTGACACAGCTCCAGCTTCTATTGTGGGAGTGCCAAGCAGCAAGTCCCTGGACAGAGCTGTGAGGTTTTAAATGCTGGAAGACAGTCAGAACTGTAACCCAGTGTCATGAGAAGACACATCATCTCTTAACCACGGCTGATGGAACTGTGGCCAATGCAACCAAGGCCAATGCAGCTTGTGACCAAAGTGGTTTCTCTAACTGGTAGCAAGGTTAAGGGACAGATTTCATCAGATCTTGCAGAACACTTTTTTACTAGTGACAATAATGTGCTTTAAGAGGGGGATTTGGGATTCCCAGCTTGAGCACCTGCTTTTTGCCCTTGCAGTGAGTTGCTCTGTGGCAACGTTGCTTCTGTGTTGCTTTTCCTTAGGTAGAGAGTTGCGAGAGCAGCTCCCACAGCATGGATGAAGTCTCGCTCAGCGAATTTGGGGAATGGACAGAGATCCCTGGGGCTCATCACATCATTCCATGTGGTTTCATTAAAATCGTGGAGATTTTAGCCCGTTCCATTCCTGAATCTGTCATTCAGCTCCGCAAGCCGGTCAAGTGCATCCACTGGAACCAGTCGGTCAGCAAGGAGATTGAGAGGGTGGCTGACCACAACAGTGACCTCCCCGAGGAGGACAAGGGCTCCAATGTCTTCGTGGAGTGCGAGGACTGTGAGTTCATCCCAGCCGACCACGTCATTGTGACAGTGTCCCTGGGAGTCTTGAAGAAACGCCATGAGAGCCTGTTCCATCCCCGCTTGCCCGAGGAGAAGGTGATGGCCATTGAGAAACTAGGCATCAATACCACCGACAAGATTTTCCTTGAGTTTGAAGAGCCTTTCTGGAGTTCTGAATGCAACAGCATCCAATTTGTCTGGGAAGATGAGGCGGAGAGCGAGAGCTTGACTTACCCCGAGGAGCTGTGGTACAAGAAGATCTGCAGCTTTGATGTACTCTACCCACCAGAGCGGTACGGCCATGTGCTGAGTGGCTGGATCTGTGGAGAAGAGGCTTTGATCATGGAGAAGTGTGATGATGAAACTGTGGCAGAAACCTGCACTGAAATGCTACGGAAATTTACAGGTCAGCCATGCTCTGGCTCATTGCGTGAGTGGAGAGGAGAGGGAGAATGGGGGTTGGGTGTTGAATAACCATTGGGGAGGAAGTGTGCTAGAATGATTTTTAGTTCTTTGGCATTTTATGTTGCTCTGGTTGGGTCGGGTAAGTGCTTCCAGCATACCTCCTGCTTGGGTGTGCCTGGAAGCTATTTATACAGAGGGGCCGATAACCAGCTCGGGAAGTGGTGGACTGAAGTGCTGGAGGATTCCACATCCTCTGCTTTGTTTAATCGCAAATTGTAAGTATTTGTAAGAGCAGTGTCCTCCAAGATTAGATATGCTGTTATGATATGCTGTTCTAGAAACACATCCCCCGATTAACCTATTTATAGCTGTTACCTCATGCTACCCAAATCTCAACACCCAGTGAGTTCCCAGCCTTACCTCTTGTCCACAACCTCCCGTTAATTGAAGAAATTTGCCTTCACAAGTGTAGCTTTCCCCTGCGTTTACAGACCATTTGCTACTGACAATACAGAGATATAGAGAAGGGGACCTGGAAGCTGAGGACTGCATAGCATGCATAGCATAGCTGGCCATGGCCAGAAGAGGTTTTACATTTTAGTGCTCTCTTTAGAAAACATTGGCTAGGCTTTGTTTTCAAAAACTCTGTTGCAGGGACCAAAACTGAATCCTCGTCTCATTCTTCTCAGTGATAAATCTGTGGTGGATGATGACCCAGTGGCTCTACTGCAGCCTGCAGAGAAGTAGGATGAGTCAGTGCTGGACTCTGGGCAGCTTCTGTTTCCTGAGCTGTTTGTTTTCAGTGGTGTTGGGTATCTCTGCATTACATTGCAGTAGCAGTACACACACGCCTTCGTTCCTCTTGACTTCAGCATGCCAGCTGCTGCTCTATAGAAGCACGACGGGAGGGTTTAAAGCCAAGTTCTAGTGCTGACGTCTCCCTGAGAGTATAAACAACCTTGTTTGCTGCAGCTCTTCTCACTTAACCTTCTTGTTTTTTAAAACAAAACCTCAATTTATCTATGAGACTTTGATTCTTTGACTTTGTCTTAATTTGGCAGATGGGAACATACTCTCCTACTCTCCCTCTTCCTTCTTGTGCTCCTTTGCTGTTATTGTTTATATGTGCTGGATGTTCCTCTCTTCCCCCTGGGATGGAAATACGTTGGCACTGAGTCATTGGTGTGTGCTGCAGTTGCTGTTCCAGCTGATGCTGCACCTGGTCAGTGTCCATCAAGACTCTTCAGCTGAACGATTTCTGCCTCAACCTTCAATCCTGGGTTATTTAAACCTGGAGAAATTCACATAGAATATTACAGGGATTTGCCCTGCAGTGAACGTTTTGTGCTTGAGACTGCAGGAGTCTTCTACCTGTCCTTGGATCACCCATTACACAAAATGACCTGTTCTACTTTTTTCCAAAATGAAAACCAAACACCCCCCTGTTAGTTTTTTTGGGGATAACGGTTTGGGTCCATCATTTTACCATTGCTCCCCAGGACCTTAGAGTTGACCCTGAGCTTGATGGAAAGAGAGGCTCTTCTGCAAGAGTCTGTTGCTCATGGAGCCCTTTCTGTTGGCTTCAGAGGGTGTTGGACAAGTCCTGCAGTCAATCCATTCTTTTCGAGTGTTATATTATACTGAGAATTTCTCTATAAGAGGAGATAACTTACCTTTGTGACCTTAAATTTCACTTGCAGGTTAATGCTGGGGCTTATCTGGCTTTGCTGATAAAAACTCTTGGGGTTGTTCTAGCCTAAGAACCATTGACAGTTACAGCTCTTCACAACTGGATGACAGAAGGGCACAGGCTCCTGTGAATCTGATTACATGGGGTGGCTTCAGACAATTAGAAGTCTTCCTCTGCTTTCTTTGTTGGCTAAGCTCCGAGCATTAGATGCCAGAAGGTGATAATTGCAGGTCTGTTCCCTCTGATTTGTCAAGCTGAGGCTGGAGATGCCCTGAGGAATCCTGCCTGTCCTCCAGCTATTTCTCCAAAAGGCAATGGATCTCTGTACAGTTCTGTGCCATACTGTGTGGATACCTGGGATGTCCTAATGTCCCTCTGCTGTCTGCAGACACTGATATATAGGGGTAGTGCCACCGATCTCTGTTGGCATTGATGGGATTTTAGATGCTCTGCTGGTAGATATCTAAGCTTGGGTGTCTTAACTGATAGGTTTAAGTTGATCTTGTGATAATTCATTCACTGTCTCATAATCAGTCCCACAACCAGTACATGTACAGAATAAAGAGCGGACTGTTAGAGGTGTGTGAATTTATCTTCCATAGCTTCACAAATGGGAGTCAGTGGCAGAAATAATGTGTCCTATTTTAGTGAAGGCTGATTTCTTTTTTTAGACATTTTATCTCTGTTTGGGCAGTGAATGAGTGCTCAGTTCTTACAAGTTTCCACATCCGTGCTGATTGTTACTTTTATCTGTAGGCAAAGGCACACGTTTACTCATCTATTTAAAAGCAGATTGAGAAAGTCCAATTAAATATATTCCTTGACAGAATCTGGCAGTCTTTGTAATTTCTGCCTTGCAAACAGCAGTACAAGAGGTGCACAAGAGACACTTGCATCATGCTTACACAGTGCTGGAGAACCTTAAAGGAGAATCTTAGGGGAGCTCAGGAGAGCTGAGATGCCTGCACTACACAGTGTGGTGCTGGGGAAGGAGGTTGGCTTCAGTTCTATACTGCTGCCATATGAAGTACCCAGGGCTCCTTAGGTCCATGCTGGCAGAGGTATCTCTGTGCTTTGTGTTGCTGTACCATGGTTTCCCCTGTGATGGAGGTGGCTATGTGAAGAATGATTTCCTTCTGGGAAGGCTGCTGTTTGCCTCTGTGTATATGTGGCACACAGTCGTCAGTGGGAAACACTGGAGAGTCACAAAGCTGTTGCTTTTACCAGGCAGAATGACTATTCTATCAAATATTACAGGATTTATACCATTGCTGATTGGGCTGATGGCTGCACAAGCTCCTTTGCTAACAAATTTCAGTCTCCTAAATACGTGGCCTTATCCAACAAGCCATCATCTCATTGCTTGTAATGTTTCTACATGAGTAGAAACCTTATGTTTCTTTGCTCCTGTGTGGAGCCAGGAGTTGGACTTGATGATCCTTATGGGCCCCTTTGAACTTGCGATATT
Organism: Aquila spilogaster; assembly: GCA_024606505.1. Taxonomy (NCBI): domain Eukaryota; kingdom Metazoa; phylum Chordata; class Aves; order Accipitriformes; family Accipitridae; genus Aquila; species Aquila spilogaster. Next base: position 13,338 of record JANHGO010002427.1, read on the forward strand.
TTATGATTCTATTAATTATCTTTCTCCTGGCATTTTACATGTTGACTCTGCATTGGCAGTGGAATGTGAGAACATTCACTAGCTACAGGAGAAGCATCATCAGCCCACTGCAGAGACTCCTTTTATTTGTGTGATTACTTTTTGTAATGCAGTGTGATGGATGACTGCTTGCTGTTGTGTCCTCTAATGGCCTTCATGGTGTACTCTCCTGGGCTTTCCCACAGCCCTTCAAAATAAAACACAGTAACTTATTTCCTTGACACATGTGAGAGCTCCCTATTCTCAGACTCCCATGGGCTTTCCACTTCCATCCCAGGCATTCCTGCTTTGATGATTCTTGGAGGAGCATGATTTAGAGCCTTTGTTAGGCTCAGTCCTGAAAGAACATTCAATTATAGGGTGTATTTTGTTTGTAGGGTGTATTTGTTTGCTGGTCTGTGCCATATTTTGATCTGTGGATTAGCAGTTAGCAAGCCACCCAGGTGCCTTTGCTCTGTTTCAGCCTTATATTCATCAGCCTTATATTTCATCATTCAGCCTTATATTTCATCATTCAGCCTTATATTTCATCATTCTGGTAGACACACCATACTCCTAAAAGTGGTAACTGAACCAGGGAAATAACCTGCTCCTGATTTTAAGGAATTAAAGGCACAAGTAAGTAATTATTTAGTAGAACTAAAGAACACAGTACCTAGCTACTCTTTAGAGTTGGACATCTCCCACTCTAAGCTGCTATGAAGAAAGTGGAGTTTGGATTGTCCTTGTGCTAGGCTAAGCATGCTGAAACGTTACAAAGCCAAGGTCTGAAGCAGCCGCAGGAGCCGTGTAAGCTGTGAGAAGTCTCAATCACTTTTGCTTCTCATATTGACAGTCTGCCAGACTCAACCCAAGTAGCAGAAGCTTGCCTGGGTGCGTGAGGTTGCCTCAGTGGTGAGTCTCAGCACTCTTACACACAGAATTCCTCTTCATTGCACTTCTCCATATCCTGTCTCCCCATTCCTCTCTAGCCGTGCAGCACAATCACAGGGCACAAACAGAATGTTGGTCAATGACACAAACCAGCCCATCGAGAGGCTGTCAAAGTGTGACAATTCCTATTTCCCTTCTCCCTGAGGCTCTTGTGGGCCAGTTGGTAGGCTGCTTTGGCTACGAGTCTTGGATCATCTGTGCTCCTGAACTCTCTGAGATGTGGCTGATGCCTCTTATCATGCATTCACTCCGGTGCCCCTCACCTCCACATCCCGTATAGAAACCCTCCTCCCAGCATCATTGTCCTTTCCATGCCATGTGCATTCCACAGAATGGGTCTCCTGGATTTTAGATTCGTTTTAGGGTGGTGACTGAGCAGCAGTTAGAGTGAGTAATACAGGATTTGAGGACTTTCTGACAGGCCTGCCTATGCACCTGCGTAATGAGGATTTGCCTTCTCACCTTATCTCTGTTCTTTTTGGAGGTGTATCTCTTACCATACTACCTTAACACCCAGTTTAGAGTGGGTACCCAATTAGATACCTTAAATTAGGCAAGATGAATCGCTTGATCACCACCAAGCTCTAGAAGGTAAATGAGAGCAGGGAATGCTGTATATTTTCGCCTAGAACGTGTCCTGGGTTCTCTGGAGCTCCCAAATCTCTTATATGTGTTTTAACAATCTTTCCTAAAATGTAAGGCTGTGAGTGGAAGACTGGAATTAAAAGGGATGCTGTTTCTCTTATGTAGATACCTGGAATACAGCAATGGAAAGGAGATTTGGTTTAGGGCCACTTGCATGTAGCCTGTGGGCTCTGCTGTGATGTGTTTTCAATACATCAGTCTGCGTGCATGCCACTCAGAAGTTACACAGCTGTTTTCTCTTGAACGCAGTCTCACTTTTTCTCTCCTCTTGCTTTCCACCCAGGGAATCCAAACATTCCGAAACCTCGTCGGATCCTGCGGTCCTCCTGGGGCAGCAATCCCAACTTCCGTGGATCCTACTCCTATACCCAAGTTGGGTCTAGTGGGGCCGACGTAGAGAAACTTGCCAAGCCACTGCCTTATGCTGAGAGCTCCAAAACTACTGTAAGTATGGCTCGAATCAGCTGAGTCACAAGAAGACTAACATGACACTGGGCAGTGGGTTTTCTGGGAGGCAGATTGAAAGAGGCAGTTTCTGGTGGGGCCTCCAGTAGTGTGTTTTCCATTTTTTTTATACATACCCCTCTGGACAAATGATGGGTGTAGGATTTTACCTCCTTAGTGACTGGAATCCCAGCACTTCAGGGATTCCCACGTCTCTCATGGATTATCAAGAGCTGAGCATCCAGCTGGCATTTGAAATTGTGATCTTTGCATTTATGGGGTTATTAGCTTGTTCAGAGCTCCTTAGGAAAACACAGTTTATTCTGAATTAAAGCCTACACTGAATGTACAGCATTAAATGCATAACCCCTGCTAATGGCTAGGTCTGAATTTCAGAGGAGCATATTAGGAAATCCTCCTGTGTTGGCAGGAGAGTGTAATGGAAATCCAGCCCTTGGCTGAGGGACTCGTGCATTGGCAGGAGACAGAGGATTTGTTCCTCAGGTACTGCCTTCGCTTTCTTAGAGTGAGAGCACACATGGAGATAGTTACTGCAGCTCGACTTAGGAGCAATAATAATTCAATCCAAACTCACCCCATCATTCAGGGTTTTGTGTCCAAATCCAGGGACAATGGCTGATGAATATACAGCCTCCAAGCGGCTGTCCAAGCACCCAGAGCCACCGTGTAATTTTGTTCAGCGTGGAAATCTATTACAAAAGATAGCAGAAGCTTTTACACTCATTCTTGAGGAAGAGGGGGATCTGAAATCCTCGAAAGTGAGTGAGGAGCAATTTTACCAAGCACCAAACTATTGATGTGAGAGATGAGGCTTTGAGATGTGGCCGCCTTTCCTTCTGAAGCTGGCAATTCCCAAATAGATCTTTAATGTCCAAAAGGCTGAGGTATGATTTGGGGGAGCAAACAGAAGAGGGAGCACAGAAGTTGGATGCTCAGTGACTTGTGCAGATTTGCTTGAGGCTGTGGGAGCTGGGATGGTGCTGCAGCCCTGCAAAGAGCCGTGTGCAGGCATCCCGGGAAGGGTGAGCTGGATGTTCCCAGATGTGCTATTCCTGTCCCACACTACACTGGGATTTCGGTAACCAGTTATAAACAACGATAACGTGTCAGCTCATGGGGATGCGGGGAGGGCACAGAAATATTGTCTCCTTTTTGCCTCACGTGTACTTTCCAGTAAGCTCTGCTGAGCTTTCCCACTTTTCTTATCCCCTCCAGCCGATGCAGGTGATGTTTTCAGGGGAGGCCACTCACAGGAAGTATTATTCCACTACCCACGGTGCTGTGCTTTCTGGGCAGAGAGAGGCCGCTCACCTCATTGAGATGTACCAGGACCTCCTGCAGTGCCGGAGCTAAAAGGCCCCGTGTTTGCAACCACCACCACCTCCCCATTCCTTTTACAGGTGTGTGGAGGAGATTCCTTTTTTTTTCTTTTTTTTTTAATTTCAATTCACAGTAGAACAGCCTTTATATTTTCCTATTAAAAACAGAAAAAAGAGGAAAAAAAAAAAGCCCTAACTGTTTTAAAAACCTGGTCATCAATAGCTTCATTTCCGTGTGCTGTATTGTTAACAGGGAAGGGTGCTCTATTTGTCTGATGAGCTGTTTGTCATTTTAATTCTAACTGCACTTTCAGTGCCTATCACTTTGTTTTTCCTTTCTGTATTGTAAGTGCCTTCTATACTAAAATAAATGTTGTAATAAGAAGACTGTGTGCTTTGGTACTTCCTGGATAGTCAGCTCAGTAAGGTATTACTTTTTGCATTCAGTGTTGAAAAAAATAGAGGTTTTCTTTCTACCGTCTACAAAATTTGGAGTAGGAAGATCTTGAGAATGATTCTGTGTATCAGTTGATCGGTACGTGTTCAAAGAATTGTGCCTTAGAGGCGTTGTCATTTGCCTTATCTGGGTCAGCACTGAAATCCCTCTGTATCACTGCATATTTAACTCGGTGTCACCTGCTTGTCAGCTGCTGTGGGCCTTTGTGCCTCAGGAAACCTTCCTATAATTTCGTGTGGAGATTTGTGGGGTGCAGTCTTAACCTATCCCTCGTCCTTCCAAAATTCCTGGAACCCAATGGGGAAGGAATGTTTGTGCCTGTGCACCAGACTAAAGTGCAAAGTAAAACCACCAGCCCACCTTGATTACGTAGATACAACTGGAGCATAATCTACAGCTGTGGTTGTAAGTTGTCCAAATGGAAAGCTCCGTTCAAACTTACGTGGGCTCGAAGGAGGATCACGAGAAGATGTATTCTCGAACTTCCCCTGTGATGAAACTCCATGTTTTATTGGGCAATGGTGTCCAAAACGGGTGAGGTTTTCAGCCCCTGCCTCCAGAAGAGTCCAAAAGTTTAAATTAAACTACTGATACTGAAGAGTTTTCTCAGGGGGGGGCTCAAGGCCACTGACTTTTGAATGAATGTGAAAGCATGTCATGTTATATCTGGATAAAAAATATATATTCCATGGAGCCTGTGTATAGTATCTGACATGGACTTCAATTAAAACTCTCTAAATTCAATTATCCCAGATTTTCTCTTAGTCCACGTACAAGCTGGGCACTCCTGGTTTCCCTGTGTAGAGGTAAGGACACAATCTCTCCTCAAGATGGGAAAGCTCAACTCACCCTGCAGGGATGCTGCATCTTTCATGTCAGTGCTTTTTACTTTTTCCAAGAGGAGGTGACAATCTAGAGCCTTTGATACACCCCTTCCTTTATGTGATGTGATCAGCTGTGTGATCAGCTGTGTATAATTGTTCTCAGCTTGCCAGCAAGATTCGTTCTCATGATAAACTCTTCTTCTGCAGCAACACTAGAGGCTAGGAGATGGTGATTTAGGGTGATTTTTTGGGGGACTGCCAGGGCAGCTGAGGTTTGAAGACTGATTGAATAGATCCTTTCTTCCTCAGTTCCTTTTTTCTTTCCTTTGTCTTCCTTCCATCCTTTATTTATCTTCTGTCCTCTATTTCTCTTCC
>JANHGO010002427.1:18494-30059 GCA_024606505.1 Aquila spilogaster
TTCCTTCCTCTTCCTTCCTCTTCCTTCCTCTTCCTTCCTCTTCCTTCCTCTTCCTTCCTCTTCCTTCCTCTTCCTTCCTCTTCCTTCTCCATATTTTGTGCAGGGATACTGCTGAGCCATGTGAAGATTGAACACCATGTCAAGGGTAAGGAATATCTGGTAGGGGTTGGCTTTTAGCCTACCAGCTTCTCCTTGTGTAATCTGGAGAGCACATCTTCATCTGAAGAGCACCTCAGGCAGTGACAGCTCTTGTACTGAGAAAGTCAGACTTGGAAAATTCACTCAAGTATGCTAAAAAAAAATGGGTAAGAGGTGGAATTTATAAAGAAAATGCTCTGAAAATTGACTTGGTGTGAGTGACTGGGGTTTTCCCATTCCAGCAGTGTAATTTGGACCGAAGAGGTCTGGCTGGTACAAAGCTAACAGGGCTGTGATAAGTGAGAAACCATCTGTGTGCTGTATGCAAGCTATCAGCAAGAGGATTCTCCTTTGACCTAAATAGGCTTCCTGAAAAGAAACTTGTTTATTTTTAAATGGGTACTAGCTTCAGTCACTGGAGCATATGTGTGTGTGTGTGTGTGTGCGTTTTGTTTCCCTCGAAGGGTTCTCCATCTGTATGCAAAGGATTTGCCAGGTCATATGTTTCTTTGTTTAACAGTAAGCCAACAGCAGCAGTGCTCGCTTCCAGTATGGCCTAAAGAGGAGGCTAATGCACAGTCAGGTGTCGTGGGTCAGTGGGGTTTGCAGCTCTTGGGATCCTCCAAACTGTTGGGGTTCAGAGGGTTGGCTTTGGGTAGCTCAGGCTGGCTTTGAGCTTCACCCAGGTTGCAGGGATGTTGCAAACCACGGTATATCTAGGACAGCAGCTTGTTGCTGAGAGCTGTTCTGTTTTGTAGGTGTTTAACCCCAGTAATGCTGGGCTCTGCTCTTCCCCTGGGGCAACAACTTCCACAATGACTCGTACACAGCATGTCCCATTTGCAGCCTCATGCTTTAATTGCATGTCCTGCTGAACACCAGCACTCTCCCCAATGTAAGCAGCCCCTGAGCTGTGTCAGTAGGCACAGATGTTAGTAACTAGCCAGATTTTGGCTTGACCTTGCAAAAAGTGCCTTTTGGAACAAGAGTTTTTAGGGTTTTTTTTTCTTAGCCATGTTTTCTTTTTAAAGTCAGCTGAGCAAACTGTGGTCATCAGCATAGTTTTAAAATGTCTAAGCCATGTTTTTCCAAAAAATAGAGAAGTTTGCAGGGTGAAGAAGACACGTGTTTAAGCTGTTGCCTTATCTCTTTGCATGCCGTTTATCCATCTGGCTGGCTGCTGCCCAAAGGTTCTTTCAAGGAGTGAAATGAAGAATGTGTCTATTTTGGCATCAGTTGCCCCATGAGAAGTATGTGTATTTTCCTTGTGGTTTCCTACAAAGCATCTGGGCTGGGAGTCGCGTTGCTTAACTGCAGCTATGTTGGAGCGGGATGTCCAGTTGATAAATTACTTACGTAGGGTCCTTGTAGAGTCAGCAAAAAGAGGGAAAGGGAAAGAGAAGGAAGAAATAACCTCAGGAGGGTGAGTTGTCATAGAAATCATCATCTGCTTGTCCCAAGATGGGTGCCTGGAGGGGGAGGTGAGTGATGAGTGAAAGGTGCCTTCCTGGCTGCTCAGAAGTTGGAAGGGAGTGCACTACACTGACTTTGTGATGTTCTCCCCCCATTTCACTGCAGAATTGAAACCCCTTTTCATGATGTTACTGAGCTGCGACAGAGTTGGGCTGTGGGAAGAGCGAGCGGTGCTCTTGAGTTGGGAAGAGCAAAAGATGAAAAGTCCTTTGCCAGCGGTTAACCTCAAGGAGCCAGCATTGATTTCCCAGAAGCCAGATCTATTGCAAAGTGGAGCAGAGGAGAAAACCAAGTCCTTCGGGCATGCGAGGCTGAGACATCAGAAAAGCTGAAGGGCTGCTGCTTTCTCCTGTGGCTTCTCTATCATGGTGCAGCAAAGAAAAGCTGCCATGCTGCTAATTAGGGCTTCGAAGCCCCTTTTTCTCCTGTGTACAGACCACGTGAAAATAGTGCCTTGTTTTCCTAAATAGAGAGAAATCTATGTAATGCTCACAGCATGATTTTTTGGCACAGAGCTGTAGATATTTGCACTTTTAACTCTTTTCCCCACTATGTCTGCTTGCATAGTGGGTATCATCCAGGATGTACAAGGGATGTTACTTATACAAAGTGCAAATGATGATACTGGGAAGTTGGGTGGAGGGAATCTGGGTGTCCAGAGCAGGCTTAGAAGGCACCCCAGCGTTATTACATGAAGGACCTGAAAAAATGGACAAATGCAGCACGCCAGAAGAGCATGCAATGAGTGGATGCTGAAGCTGCAAATGGTTAAGTGATGAAAAGCGATGGAAAGATGGAAGAAGTGCCCTCGGATCTGCACCGTGCAGGTTGCATGTCTTTCCCTTCCTCTGCCCGTCCTTGGGGTGACACCATTGGTCTCTCCTCGGTGTTGCAATGATTTTCAGCCGCACGGGCTCACAGACTGAGGAAAGGTGATTTTGTGCTGCCATCTCGTGGCTAAAAAAGAGTTCTCGAGGCTCATAAAATACTTTATATACGTAAATATAGATATGTCGTTCACCCGGGGGTTCCGTTTCCGGTCGGTGAAGATGCAGGGCCCAAAAACAGTTGCTCCACAAACAGATGATAGAATCGTAGAACCATTAAGGTTGGAAAAGAGCTCTAAGATCCCCAAGTCCAACCCCAACCCATCCCCACAATGCCCATAACCATGTTCCTCAATGCCACATCTCCATGGTTCTGGACCGCCTCTAGAGATGGTGACTCCACCACCTCCCTGGGCAGCCTGTTCCTACTCTGGGGTATCTGAGAGCAGAGCTGGAAGGTGAACAGAAGATGCGGGGTGATTTCCAGTCTCCCAGAGCCCATATCTGTGAGATTTTTGGCAGTGCTGCAGGTTCTTTGGAGACCTAGTGCCAGTTTCTTGGTGTCTGGGGCAATGGTAGTCCTCACCTGCTTGACCCACAAGTCCCAAGATTGGCATCACTGCATGGCTGGCATGACCCCTTGTAGAGATAATACCAAATAGCCCTGCAGCACAGAAGGGTCCAATGGTGCTGTGCTGAGTTTGTCAGATTTCCCTGAGTTTATGGGACATGTGAGAGTTGGATAATCCCTATGGGTCTGTTCCCTCTTGGGATATTCTATGGTTCTATGGTTTTCTCATGGGTAGCATGGGTGACTTCCAGAGGGCAGCGTGCAAAGCGTTTGGCAAATGAGCATTGCTGAATGGTAAAGCAGCAGCACAGGGAGTGCTGCAGAGACTGGAGGAATTGATTTATGGGGGCAAAATAAATACATTGGCAGAGTGATGCGTGCGTTCTTTGGCTGGGTGGCAGTGAGGGCTGAGCTGGTGTATGTCCAGGGAAGGCTTTGCGGGTGCTCAGGGTGAGGATGAGGAGGATTTGGGGCCTTTATGAGCGTTGTGGGTGGGTGGCAGAGCTGGGAGAGTGAGCTCAGAACCATCAGAACGGGAATGTACCAATGTTTTCTTCAGTGCTCTGCCTAAAGTTGCCAGCTGAGGGCCATAAATCTCCAGGAAAACCTCGGTTTGGGGAAACCAGTGCAAAATTCTCCCTCCCTGTCCTGACACACACCATCTGAAACAAAGCTGGAAGCTATGAGGTTGCCTGCTTACTGGCAAGCCAGTTTCCATGTCCAAAATGGTGCTTTGGACCTGAGGATATCTGATAATGCCAGGACCTGCTTGTGCTCATCAGTATGCCCCCAAATCATTGCTTATTCCAGGTCATGCTGCTGTTTTCTGTTTTCTTTGGATTCTTTACCCAGTCTGAGATGACAACATTGTGCCCCTTCATGTTGCTGTGACTTCCACAAGCTGGCGGCTGTGCTCTGCCTCTTCCTGCACTGCTGCCCTTTTGATCCACACCGGAGAATCATAGAATGGTTTGAGGTGGAAGGGACCCTTAAAGTCCATCTAGTCCATTTCCCCTGCAATGAACAGGGACACCTATAGCTCCATCAGGTGCTCAGAGCTCCATCCAGCCTGACCTTGGGTGTCTGCAACAACCTCCAGCAGCCACAGGCAGAGACCTGCTAGGGAACTGGGGCTGTTCAGTCTGGAGAAGAGGAGGCTTAAAAAGGGGTGACCATATGGCTCTGTACAACTGCCTGAAAGGAGGTTGGAATGAGGTGGTTATTGGCCTCTGCTCCCAGGTAACAGCGATAGGATGGGAAGTGATGGCCTCAAGTTGTGCCAGGGGACATTCAGGTTGAGTATTGGGAAGCATTCCTTCTTAGAAGGAGTGGTCAGACACTGGCACAGGCTGCCCAGGGAGTGGTAGAGTCACTGTCTATGGAGGTGGTCAAGAGCCATGGGGATGTGGCACTGAGGGACATGGTTATGGGTATGGTGGGGATGGGTTGGGGTTGGATTTGGTGATCTTAGACCTCTTTTTCAACTTCTATGGTTCTATGATTCTATGATTTTGAAAGGAAGGGTGAAAGTGTGCAGCCAGCTTTCTTCCCACCAGCAAGCTCCTTTTGTCCCATTATGTCTGACATACTTAATATCTCCTTTGCTGGGAGAGATTTGGTCCATCCCTCTAATTTCTGCCACCCTTTCAATTAAAACCTCAGTTAATTCCCTATGTAGCAGCCTCCGGTGGCACTGCTGGGAAGGGCTGGGTGATTTTCGGTGGCTGAGCCAAAGGAAACCTTCCTGCTATGACTTTTAAGCATCAAAACTTCGCCATCCCCAAAGACTGGGGATATTGAGCCGCCTGCTGCCACAATTGGCTCTAAATGGGGCAGGCTTTCAGCACAATCAGGTTGGAGGGACGGAGGCTTTTTCCTGTAATGCATTTTTATTCCAGGATTAATTTTAGGCTGAGCGTCTCCTCTGCCTGAATCACAACACGACTTATTGTATGGCCCTCTTAGGCAGGGAGGGCTCTTCCCATAAATCCATCTTCTGTCCTGCTCCTTGCAGGACCTCATTTCCAGATGGAAAAGCTGTATTTGAAATAACACAAAGCCTCACTTTGCGAAAAGAAGTGCCGAGGTGTTCCCACCATCAAATAACTTCTACTCTCCGATAATCTGCACGGAAATGAGAAGCAGTGGGGTGAGCAGACAGACAGTCAGAATAGATAACAACGCGTCAGAGGCGGATGGAAAAGGTGGATTTGGATAAAGTGACCCTTTCACCATCAGGACCTGCACACAGTTTTCACTGCAGCTGAGTCACAGTCTTATTTGCTTGAAGTGAAAACTCTTGGTGTATATATATATATCTCTGTATACACACATACTCTTGGTGTATGCACTCTTTATAGATATATATTTTATAAATGTAAGATTACAATGACAATTATATAGTTACAGTTATGAATTATAATCACAATATGCATACACAATATACTGCCAGGGTTCTCCTAAGCAGGGACTACCAATACAGAATCACAGACTCGCAGGGGTTGAAGGGGCCTCAAGAGATAATCAAATCCAACCCTCCTGCTAAAGCTGTTCCCTACAATACGTTGCACAGGTCGGCATCCAAACAAGCCTTGGATATCTCCATAGAAGGAGACTCCACCACCTCCCTGGGCAACCTGCTCCAATACAGACCCTCTAAAGCAGCTGCATGACCCTGAACTAATCAAGCCAGCTCCAAACTCATTTTCTTCCAGGACATCATTCAAAATCTCACTCTTGCTGTGCACTCTCCACCCTCCTCCCTATTCCATTCAGTCGATGCATGTCACATCCTTGCCATGCCGTAGTGTCACTGCGGCCACATGTGTTGCACCAGGACAAGTATTTCCACTGGGAAATGCAGGGATGGGAGAGAAGGAGCTTGGCTGAGCCAAGTGAGGCTCATTGATGCATACCTCGAAAGCTGAGACATGGGCCTACAGCAATCCACCTCAACTGGGGACATGGATTAGTGGGCATGGTGCAACGGTTGGACTTGTTGATCTTAGGCAAAAGAATTAAAGAACTTTCTGCCCAGCCAGAGTTTATCAGATTCGTGTAAATCATTGTGGATCCACCAAATTATATGTAACCCCAATGACTTCCCCCAACTGTTTCCTGGAGGGAAAGTTTGCGTGTTGGGGACACGCTCATAGGGATGCTTTCACTGACTCTCTGATGTACCTCGAAGTGGCTGGAAATGGGAGAAAATGGGTTTTGAAAGCACTTTTGATAGTGTTAAGGAAAAAAAAAAAACAGACAACAGAGTTCCTTCTAATCTACATAGCCCTTCGTATTTGCTGGACAAAGACTCTATTTCCCCATAGGCATAGAATGTGAATTATTTGTGGAGAGTTTCTAAAGTTAAGCCCCAAGTACAGAAATTGTTTCATTGCAGAAGCTTAGAGTAAACCACTTGACCCTGTTTCAGTATGGAAAGTGGAACACATGGACCATATAAAAATCATAGAATCATAGAATAACCTGAGTTAGAAGTGATCCATAAGGATCATTGTGTCCTGGCTTCCTCTGGATCCTCCATGGGCTTCAAAATGAAGGATGAAAGTGGCTGAGACGGAAAACAACTTTTAAAATGGCGCTTGTGCTCTCTTTCTGATCGCCCCTGAGTCAACGTTAGCTGAAGTGTTGCCCCATACAAGTATTTCAACATGGATTCCAGATGTCAGCCGACTCACACTAGGGTCTCCTTGCTTGATAGAACTTGCAGTTTTGATTTTGGGGTAAAATATGATTAGGGCAGGCAAGAGAGATCTCTGCCCCTGTAGCCCGTTGGAGAGAAACCCAGCCATGAACTGGAAATGTCCCTCAACTTGTCTCAGGAGGACTTTCCTGGGTGGTCCAGAGCACCTGGCCGGACATTATAAAGCAGTTTAATAGGATGTGATTGACTTAGTAAGGAAAAGATCATAGAATCATTAAGGTTGGAAAGGACCACTAAGATCATCAGGTCCAACCATATGCAAAGACTGGGATATAGGAAAGGATATATTTATATTCAAAAAGCCTTAAGGTGTGATTGGGGGAATTACAGCTCATCTTTCTTTACAATTGTCCTGGGGAAATTAGGTTGAAATGATATTTAAAAGCTGGATAATGAGATTCAGAGAGATAGCTGATGATGGCAGAGCATGGGTCCACTGGCTCACAGTGTGGGACTGCAACTCAATGACCATGCCAGGAAAATGGTGGCTGATGGAGACATGCTCCACATCATGCATTTGGATATCCAGGAGGTTTCTAACCAGGTCAGAGCAAAGGCCCTCCTGAGGGAGCTTACAGGTTGCAGAATGAGTGGAAAACTGTTCTTGTGGCTCTGCAGCTGTCCTAGGAGAAAGTAAAGGGGAGGATTAAACAGGAGGTCAGGGTACAGTGCTCCTGACAGCTGTGCTGTGCTGGTTAATGTGCCGATACATGGTGTGGAAAGAGAGGCAGATGGACCTGCTGATAGCACAGAGCTAATTTAGGTAGTCAAAAGCAAGGAGGAGCTCCAGAGATGCATAAACAAGCCAAGGGAATTAACAACATAACAGAGGAGACTAAGCCCTGGTAAGATGTAAGCTAACGCAGCAGAGTGGAGAAATCAGGCAAATCGTGTGCAGGACAGGATTCTCAGATAACCTGTGTCTGCTCAAGAGTGACACTTCTGCATCAGGACAGACAGTTCAATACAAACCTGTTTTCACTCTGTAATTGCAGTCAAGAAAGCCAACGAAACACCAGGTTTTATAAATAGTGGGATGCTGACTAATTCTGATAGGGCCTTCATATAAAAATCAATGAGTAGTCCTCAAAAAAAATAATGCCAAAGTCATTCAGTCTTGGCTGATATCCAGGGCACAGAGAGACTTGAGTCACAGGGAGAGACTAGAAAACATCTGCATTATTTACAATTCAAATTAGGGTAAATTTTGCATAAGCATATGAAATAATGTGGATTGTTTAATGCCGTGTGAGGCAGAAGACCACAGAAGGGCTGGGACTTGTTGTTCTGCAGACTTTTGTTCTGCAGTTGTGTTTTTGTTCATTTGTTTGTTGTTACCATAACCCCACCTCTCTGTCGTGGTAGAACTCTGGATGGGCACTGGTGGTGGCGCCTCCTTGGATCCCCATGTTTCCTGCTGTTTGCTTCTGGGAGCAGCAAAAGCAAAGAAGTGCTGCTATGACCAAATGAGACTTTTAGATATTTCATCATAAGTCAGAACCCTGGTAGCATATGAAAAACGTTACAGCTTCTCTGTATACTTCGAGCCATTCGCAGAGGGTTATATTTACACTTTACTGGCTCTCTTTTTTATGACATAGGCACTTACTGATGGATCTGTTCTCATCTCGGCTTTGTCTCTTCATTTACAATTACTTCACCCATGATTTTGGGCTCATGGATATGATGAAAATGTTGAAGTTGCCCTAATATACCTGAGGAATTCAACCCTGTGAGGTGACTTGGGCTTATTTGTGCTGTCCATGCCCCATTAGGTCTTCAGCAGATCCTTCAGTGCCACGTCTGCCCAGCAGGACCCAAGATCGCAGATCCCAGCACCACTCACTTATGGTCTCATCACACCTCTTGGTTGGACTCCATTGCAAAGAGGGCTGCAGCTGTCAATCTTGCAAGATGTAATGAGTTCTTCTGGGTAAATCATGTGGGTCTGAGACATATGATGGGCTGGAGCTGACATCCTTATTATGGTGGAGGTGAAGTTAGACTGTGTGCAGGAAAAGGGGATTTGGGAGTGAGATTTTTTTCCCATTCTCTGCATGGATGAAGGGTATTCTTACAGAATGGCTTAGATTGGAAGAGACCTCAAAGATCATCAAGTTCCAACCCTCTGCTATGGGCTGCTTGACCCCCAGCAGATCAGGCTGCCCAGGGCTTCATACAGCCTGGTCTTGATTGCTTCCAATCTGAGCACAGCCAGGATTTTAAAAGAGAACAGAGAGAGAAGTACTAATGGGATTCATAACACTTCTTGTTCAGAAAGAGATCAGGGATGGCCAGAACCAAGAGACGCAAAGCACAAGGGGAGATCAGCTGCAGGATCAGTGGATTTCAACAGGGGAATGCTTATTGACAACCCTTCTGGATAGTCAGAATAACTGTAAGATTTATGTTTATTTCCTGTAGAGTGGGTTTTACCATCTTAGAGCAGAACATTTTGTGGTTAAGAGCTGCATTTTGGGCCTTTATTGAAGTTCAGCTATTTCAGATCAGAGCAACAGCCTTTCGGTAACTGCAGCAATTTTCTTCTTAGCTTAGAGTCATTAAGGAGGAGGATAAAGAGAAGGGGAAGAATGTGGTAGATGAAGTTGTGTACCTCAGCAGTATGAGCAATTGGTGTCACACCAGTTGTGTTAGACTGACACGGTGGGAGAGGGAAATAATGGAAAATGAAACATTGCCATTTGGATTCAAGACAAGAAGGGAACTGAGGGTCTTGGAGCTACGAAACCAAGGTATTGTGACACCAGAACCCTCAGAAATGGGATAACTGATGAAAGGAGCAATGCTTGTGATTCAAGAATGGCCCATGGGTCTGGAACCAGCTCAGGGCACTGATGTGGTGCCCATGTGAGCTGACCCCTGCCCCTGCACAGCTGAGTGTATGGTTTGTGTTTGCCTATCTTGGAAGCAATGATTTCCAAAGAGAAAAAAATGGGGGGAATTTATGGAGGAAAAAAAGGGCGAGAAAAACAAGTTTTCGTAAATAGCCACGTACATATCTTTATAAGAGCTAGAAAATATGACTGTGCTTTTATCATAAACTTCAGTTGCAATAAATAGACCATTTTATGTATCCACTGGGGAGGTCTGATGAATATGAATTAGCATAAAAGTGACTCAATCTCCCTATGTCTAGATTCCTCTGATTACACTCCATTTGTTTTCTGCTTATAATGACAACCTACTTTCAGTCATCAGCAATGTTAGCACACAGTTTTTTTCCTAGCTGATGATATTTACGTGTCTTTTGTTTTGGAAAGAGTTCAGAGAAATCCAAAAAAAAAAAGACTGCCATTTTTTGGTTAACTTTCAGGTTGAGTATTAGGAGAAAATTCTTCTCCAAAGGAGTGGTGATGTACTGGCACAGGCTGCCCAAGGAGGTGGTGGAGCCACTGTCCCTAGAGGTGGTCAAGAACTGTGGAGATGTGGCACTGGACGTGGTCAGTGGGCATGGTAGGGATGGGATGGGCTTGGACTTGGTGATCTTAGAGCTCTTTTCCAACTTCAGTGATTCTGTGATTCTATGATTCTCCATTATCAGGTTATATTCCCCTCCTCTCCCCTGGAATTCTCCGTATTTTGAGACTCAAATAGTAAATATCGGGGTTTTAGGGTTCTTGTTCCATCGTTTCAAATACCTCCAAGAACGAAGGGGGCACAGCCTCTCTGACCTCTGGCTCAGGGCTAAGCTGCTCTCGGGGGGAATATATTTTTCCTTAATATCTAAAAGAAATTTCCTTGTTCCACATTAAGCCCATCACCTCCCATGTTTTCCCTCTCTGACTGCAGTTGGGTGTACTTCACCTATGGTGTTTGGATCATCACATTCAACCTCACCACTTCTTCTACAGCTAAGGACTGCTATCCTATTTAGCCTGTCTGAAGTTCTTTTCCAAAACTCTGGTCCTTAATTCTCTCCCCTTGAACTTTTCTGAGTCTATTATATCCTTCATCAGAGTCTGTGGCCAGAGTTAACATGACTGTTTCAATTCTCATTCCACCAGGGATATCATTAAGTGCATAATATCATTATGCGCATGGCATGATGATATTTTTCCTTTATTCTCAGTTCTTCTCCTAATAATTCCTAACAGTGTTCTGGCCCTTTTGACCATTGCTGGGTGCAGAGCTGAGGTTCTCATTTCAGCTATTCACAAAGATTCAGCATCTCTTTGCTGAATGCTAATGACTGCTTTTGAGTGCATGACCATGTATGTATAGTTTTTTCCTCATCTATATTATTTTGCCCTCATTAGTGCTATATTCATCACCTGGCAATGCAATATCGTGAGATCTCATCCACAAGCATTTAAAATTACTGTTTACATCTTTCCCCGGATCCTTTTGGAATACTGTGACCAGTATGGGCTTTGTATAAATAAGCTTATTCCCAATTATGGTTTGGGGAAACACGAAAAAACAAAATCCATAGCTGTGCTAGGTAACAAGTACCTAATGTATCTTAAAAACATTACAGCCCCTGCATCTCTTCAAAAGGCAATAACTAATGGAGGGATCAGGAACCAAAGTAAATGAGGAAGGATTTGGAAATATCTTCAAACGAGTTTGGAATCTCTCAGCTGAGTGCTGAACAAAGGAGAAAAAGGCTTCCTGCACTGCAGTTTGCTGTGAGAGAGGCTGGGTGTACGTCTTACTTTGGGAGTCTTAGATCAAACAGAGCAGTGAAAGCACTATCACTTGTTTTAAAAGAAAAGGGAAAAAGATAAAAAGATTTAGCCTTCACAGTTGTATAAAGCATAAATAATTTATGAAGGGAAGGGAAGGGAAGGGAAGGGAAGGGAAGGGAAGGGAAG